>VXBH01004899.1:133887-166161 GCA_013400035.1 Rynchops niger
AGGAGGAATGACTTTACTGAAAGAGTGGTCAGGCACTGGAACAGCCTGTCCAGGGAGGTGATTGAGTCACCATCCCTAGAGATATTTAAGAAACGTCTAGATGTGGCACTTCAGGGCATGCTCTAGTAGCAGAGATTGTAGGTTGTTTGGTTGGACTCGATGATCTTAAAGGTCCTTTCCAACCATGAAGATTCTGTGATTCTGTGATCTTTCAATTACCTTGAACCTAGGTAGGGACAAAGAAAGTTTTAATTGGCCCACTTATTGGTGATTTAAAATTGCTGGCAGTTCCTTTCTGTTTTGTAATTCAGAATGATGATGAATATTTTTTTCCTTAAATAGAACTTCTCAGTAAAGGAAGTTTAGTTTGTGATGGTGTTGTTGTTGTTGTTGTTGTTGGAAAATCTAGTCCAAGTGACAGCCACATTTGAGCCTCTAATTCAGGGCTGGGCAATTAGCCAACATCTGTATCTGTATTTCCATGAAAAGTTTTAGTATATTGATTACAAAAGAAGCAAAGCTGACTTCCAGTATTACAGTTGTAAAACTGAGATAAAATATTCCCTATTTTGGCAATAGAAACTTTGTGCTCATAAACATAAGAAATGTTGAGATTATGTATCATTCCTGTTAAGGGATCTCATAAATCACCATCACCTTCAGCAGCTCCAGAGTGTGGGGATTCTTCCTGCCTGGACACTGGAGACCAGACTCGTGTACCTGAGGGTGTTTGTTCCAGGATGTCAAAGGTAGCTGCTGGTTTCCCACATGCACCACACAAATACAGACACACACACACAGAGGACACTGACACAGACTGCCACAGACAAGGTGTTGCCTCCAGCAGCACCCACATTCAGGACTCACACCAGACACAGGCACAGACGGCCACGTCCCCCCCTCCCCTTGGGCTGGCAGAGGCAGACAGTGACTGGTGCAGCGCACACACCACACTCCCCAGGTTCACAAGCTCACGCACATTCCTGGAACCCCTGAGCACCAGTACAGTCCCTCTGTCCCCCAGCAACCCTGCCCAGATTCTGCAACACCCCTTACCCACCCCACAGGTCCCCAGCTCGCCGGCTGGTCCAGCTGGGTGCTCTCTGCACACACACAGCACTCACACACTCGTCCCACTGGCACCCCATGCTCATGGGTCCCCCTGAACAGCAGCATGGATCCTCCACACACCTGATAGCTCTGTTGGGACTCAGAGCCTTCTAATCCCTTGTTGGTCCAGCTTGAAGTTTGCCAGTGAATACGCATGCACACACCACGCACACCCAGTTTGGTGAAGATACAAGCAGTCACCCTCCCCAAACAGCTGGAATGGGGCAGTCACTCACCATCACAGCACAGCATCTGGCATTGGATTACACGTAACCAGACCCTTTTATACTCCTTTCTCTTTATTCCCTGCTTTTTTTCCTCCCTGACTCCCCTCCCTCAAAAAATTTTGCATAATCCCAAAGGCTGGGGACTTTGAGAGACCTGTGAATATCCCGTATCTTCATGGTCTTGTTTGCCACCTCTTATCACTTAGAAAGCCCAGGTTGTCTCTGACCAAAGCTGTTCCTGGAGTTCTTAATGGCCTTTCAATTACTAACTCAAGACTTCTGGTCTTTGCCCTTGTCTCCCCTGTCTGTCAGGTTTGTGTCTCTCTGTTCTTGCTTCCTCCTTTACTTATTAGCCCCTTTTACATTGAAAAGGTCCTTGATCAGATAATCTTAATGAAGCAGACCTCTCACCCTCCACATGCTCTTCCAGTTACCACAGAAATCAGGATCATAAAACCAGCCATACTAGATGGAATAGATGTTTTATCATTCTTCTTTCAAGTTATTACACAAATAACTTCAGGAAAAATACATGTATAATTGGAAAATTAAGGTGCTACTTTTATCTGTTATTTTTTTATTTTTAAAAAAGAAGGGTTTTATGAGGTTTGGATTTTGAGATTACAAGGCTACAGATTAGGCATGATCATACATTTAACAAGCTTCTTAAAGCAGATCAATAGAACATCAGGGAATGAATCAGCACATCCAGAATGTTACACAGTGTTACAAACAAAGAAGTGCAAGCAACCATTTTTGCATGCTTTTGAACTGTAGCAAAAAGAACCCCGCATGAAAAGAACCTCTTATTTGCTGTCACGGCAGGATTTAACAGAATTTGCTGACGATGACAGTTTATTGACTAATAGGTTGCATAATTATGGTCAGATAAAGCTCATATGTGTCCTATCAAATGCAATATTTTCTTGGCATAGATAAGGAAGGAAGTTAAAAGGACAGGTTCTGGTTTTTTTCCAAATATTTTTTATACATTTATATCCAAGAAAATATGCATGCAACAATTTTTCAAGTAGGAATAGAAAGCATTGATCTTCCTTTATTGTTGTAAGTCCTTAACATGTCAAGCTAGAGAAACATTTTCAGTGTGAGACTCTCACTCTTTAGCCCAAATAATATTTTTAATAATGCCATAATAAGGGAAGTTACTTCAGCACGAGCGCCTGATACACCATGACTTCAGAATCACTTTTACTCGCAGAGTTAAGTCTTGTCCTTTGATATATACCAAAATTAAGTGGGATAGTTAAAATCAGAGTTAGTAAAACTATCTGCATAATTTACGTATTTATGTTCAAGAAGAAAACAAAGTCCTTTGATGGCCTTTAGAAGGAGAATCTGCCAACTTAAATTTAACTAAAGGGCAGAAAATTACCATCTGGATACTTCAGTTCTCTCCTGCATTGCGGGGCAGTAATTTAACTCTGAATTTAAAATATTTTTTATCAATTTGCTTTGCATATAAAATGATTAATACTGTTACATTTTGTGAGTAACTTGGTCCATATATAATGTACTTATGCTCAAATTTGGTACTAGATGCAGTGTAAAGTGGCAAATTGGACAAGTTAATGCAGTCTTACACAACACAGGGCACATTCCAGACCAACAAAAAAAAATCAGGACTCAGGTATTCACAGAAGCAGAAAAGTGTATGAAGTAGGGGAATTTTATTTAAAAAAAAAAAAAAAAAAAAAAAAAAAAAAAAAAAAAAAAAAAAAAAAAAAAAAAAAAAAAAAAAAAACAAAAAACAAAAAACATATGTGTCCGGAGCATTTGAATTCTGTAAAATTAGTTAAAAAATAAGCAACTGTTTTTAGGATCCGAAGTCTGGATTTTAGACCTCTAAGTCCCACCTGAAATTTCTCACAACGTTCCTAAATCCTATTGTTGATTTAGTCACACTGTCTTCCCTATATGCTAGAAATAAAGTTGAAAGCGAGGAAATATTTTAAAACAATGTAAAACAGATAATTTTGACTTGCTGTTCTGTCCAAAGTTTTTAGATACTCTTATCAGTTCCTGTATCAGAATTTTGTATTTGTCTGGTCACCTTTCCCTCTCAGAAAGTATGCTTGTGAAATGCTACCAGCTTTGTTTGTCTCTCTCAGCGATCAGACATTTGTGCTTTGAGTCAAACCACCCAGATTCAGGAGTTGTGTCAGTGTCTGTACTGGTTCTGGCTGGGATAGAGTTAGTTTTCTTCACTGCAGACCCTGTGCTGCTATGTTTTGTATTTGTGATGACAACAGTGTTGATTACAAGCAAATATTTTAGCTATTGCTGAACAGTGCTGACACAGCATCAAGGCCTTCTCTGTTTCTCACGCTGCCCCAACAGTAAGTGGGCTGGGGGTGCAGAAAAAGTTGTAAGGAGACACAGCAGGGACAGCTGACCCCAACTGACCAAAGGGATGTTCCATACCATATGACATCATGCTCAGCAATAAAAAGCTGGGGTAAAAGGAAGAAGGGGAGACATGCAGAGTTATGGTGTATTGCCTTCCCAAGTAACCATTATGCGTGATGGAGCCCTGATTTCTTGGAGATGGCTGAACGCCTGTCTGGCGATGGGAAGTACTGAATTAATTCCTTGTTTTGCTTTGCCTGAGTGCGCGGCTTTCAGTTTGCCTATTAAACTGTCTTTATTTCAAACCATGAGTTTTCTTATTGTCACCCTCCAGTTTCTCTCCCTCATCCTAATGCAGAGGATTGAGTGAGCAGCTCTCTGGGACTGAGCTGCCTGCTGGGGTTAAACCACACCACTGTCCTTTTACAATTCCTAACTAGTAGGACTGGCTTGCCTGTCATCTTTCCCTTTCTGCTTCTATTCAAGATAATCTTTTAGTGAAACAAACTGGATTGATCTGGTATAGTCATATATAGTTACCCGGTAACATCCCCAAAAGCAAGCTGAAATGTAGTATTTATAACATGGTGCATGCCACATTTATCAGTGCAAAACAAATACTAGGGACATGGTATTTCCTTGAAATGTTCAAATTAGCCCCTTTTTCTGTTCAAAGCTTATTCTTGATGCAGAACATGATAAACAAGGTGTTCATTGCTCACAATTTTTATGAATGCTGTTTCCAAGCAAATTCATTTTGGGTCTCTAACAAAAACGCCTACTATGATTACCACTGGTTGTGAAGAGATCTCCAAATATTTTTGTGAATTAGAAGTATTCGATTTGCTACACTATTATTTATGGTAGTCCTATTTTTCATTCTCCACAAGCACTCAGACATTTAATCAGAAATTTAATAAAAGAACTCTTTCAAGTCTCATGCTGCTAGGATATGTCAGAGCAATGCAATGCCCATAATGCCCACATGCTGATCAGTTCTTCTTTTTCTGAAGTGTCCATATTAAATAAAACTATTTGGCACATTTCAAAACAAATTTTCAAATGTTCATAGGTATCCCATGGTGCCAAGGAAAATATCATACTGCACTCACTGAGCTGCTAAGTTGCCATTGAATGTCATTTTATTGTTCCTACAGCAAGTGATTCAAAAAGTGGCAAATTTTAAAATTACTAGAAGTACATCTGAAAGGCATAATTGTGTTTGATCCCATGAATCTACATAGATATTGCCAAGGAATATTTCTTAAGAATGAATTCTGATTTATATAAATGAGGACAGAGTTTTTTGTTGTTCAAGTTACTTCAGCTTCAGCAACAACTCATAAAATGCTAGTGGAAAATCAAAGGAAAATGATGTCACTGAATTTTAAATTTTTGTTCTGCATACTGAAATTTGATTTCACTTCTTAAAGGTAAAAAAATACCAAAGCTATATCATCTACAACATGGGATATTTTAGCCAATGTTTGCTAAAAACACACCAGGTAAATTTACAAAACTTAGCTTCTTTTCCTTCTTTTTTGAAGTGAAATATTACTTGTATTTCTAGTCCTCTAGCAGTTTAAAACTGGTGTAAGTCTGCAAGAATCAGTACTACAGAAATTTTATATATATATATAATCAGAATCAGGCCCTTCTACCTTTTATTTGTCAGGTGGTGTTTTTTGCCATGGTGTATATCTAGCTTAAATTGCAATCAAATCTGTGGAATTACTCTAGATTTATGGCAGTGAATGATCTGACCTCACCATTTTCGTTCAAATCCTGACTTAGTTTTTAAATGAAATTGAGGTTTGCTCTAATACCCAGATCACTGTCTTTGCACAAAATAAAGGCATTTCACAAGCTCAGCATAACTGCAGTCTCTGCAGAGATCTGTATATATGTCAATTTTAACTGGTGTTGAATCAGCAAAAATGTCTGAAGAATTGTGAACGAATTTGCCAAGAGACACCAGTCATAATCCTAGCTTAAATTTAGGGTCACAGCTGCTCTATATTACCAGCAGAGTACAAAGTAAAGGTCCATAGGTCCACTTGTCAAGCGTTGAGCCAGGATGATGTCTCACTTGCGTTAAGTGCTACATATGTATACACTTTTATAAAGGTAAAGAGGTAATTTCTAGTTTCACTTTATCCCCTTTTTTTTTTTTTTTTTTTTTCCAGATAGCAGTCATTACAGCGCTATCCTGGAAAGAAACAGTGTTACAGGAGTGTCTTTGCTGCTGGTAATTGATTTGTGACACTCTTACATGGTGTCAATTATTTTTTCGAATAAGGAAACATAAAACTGTGAGTAATTTAGATTAACTCAGTATACTGAAGGATGGATTAGGATAGTCAGTGAAAATCTGTATTGGCAAAGTTACCTGGTCATCTATCTGTATCATTCAAAATATCTCACCGTATTCAATTGCTGTCAGTCCAGGATTCCATCATTATCTAGAGCTGTCCTGGGCATACTGAGAGTCATATGAGTCTTGGACACTGCTGAACAAGTGAGCCCTAGCTCATCATTAAGCCCCATTAAGAACAACAGATCAGGCATTCCTCCAATTCTCTTCTTTGCAGTGGATCCATAATTCCTAGAACATTACTGCTGGATGCAGAAGACTTAATAGCATGGATAGTATTTTCCACTGACTTGACCACAGGAAATATATTAAAGTCTACTTTTTGCTTGAACAAAATGAAGTATTTTAGTGGTTTACATTCAATATTTTGGTGAGAACTTGAAACCTTAATGAAATTCTTCTCCACTAATCTGAAATATTTATAGTTAGTGGAAAATAATGTTTATTTTTGGGTGCTATTTATCCCACCCTAAGGTAGATGTCAAAAATCTTGCTCCACAAATGTCTATTTCTATTCCTCCTTGTAAACAGAATCAAGAAAATAAGTTCCAGTGATGATGGTGGTGTGTATTCAAGAATGCCTAATTGTATGAGTATGGGAATTCAGGAATTTCAAATTACTTCATCTTCTAGTACTGGAGCGCTGCAGTTTTTCAGACTAGGAAACAAAAGGGAACCCTGATTGTATAGCCCAATGATTATATCATTCTGGGAGCTGAGCGTACTAAGCTCTTTTGCTTGAATTATTTTTCTTTTTATTCAATGACCCTCTAAGAAGAAAATATCCCTTGGAATAAAGGCCGAAAAGCATGTCACTCTTCATCTTGGCCACAATGCATTAGAGACACTAACCATTTTAGGGAGACATTTCTGGATCTTTAATATAAGGCAGTCTGAGATTTTGAAAGTGCTTGTACTCTTCCATGACACAGTTTAATGTCCATAGCTGATCATCATCGTACAAATTTGTACCTATTTTTAAAAGCTATTTTTTCAGTGTCCAAGTCAAGGAAAATCATCTGCATTCTTCTGAAATAATTCAGAAGATCCTTAAAGTTTTGTCTGAAAACTGTTCTTCAGCTATCAAAAATAAATGCCATAAGTGATCTGTAAAGCTGTGTCTTCTAGTAAAGGAATTAAAATCATTAAACATATAGATTCACATTTCTTATTTAATTTTACACAATCTTCTTTCAGTTTTCATGATACTACAATTGATGCCATCACTACCATATCTAAAGAACGTATTAAAGGTAGAAATGCAGAGAAACAGATCAAAGTTCATATCTGGTAATGATAGCTTTTCTGATGGATCTCAGTATTACTAATTGGATACTGTGAACAATCAAGCATTTCTGAGAGAAGATCATCTATAAACATGAAAAATATGGACTTTTTTTCTTTCTAAAAGTAGTATGGTTTAAAGGTTTTTGGGTTTCTTTGTTCTCCCCCGGATCTGTAGCATGATATTGGTATAGTTAACTAGACAAATCACAAATTGGATGGCATTTTTGTGGGTTTTTTTGGCTCACTGATAGTTTTTGGACTACATCTGATTAATTAGAAGCTGAAAAGGGAGTTCTAGGTACTAGAATCATAGTTCTAGGTTCTAGGATCATAGTCATTTTGGCAAAACACAGAAACAGTGGGAAAACCTGACCTGCTCAAGACACTGGCTGACTTAAGTTTTGCCTCAATTTGTTTGAAGAACATCTGGATGTGAAGGATTAAGAAATAACGAGGTAAAACTTTTATTATTTTCTTACATTTCAAGGGCAAAAGAATTGGACTCCACAGGTTATATCTGTAGCTAAACTGCACTGTCAGATGTTACTGATGATCATTCCAGTGAGGATGCCCTAGCTGGAAGTGTTTTGTTTCTATTCATGGTTCGGACACATATGGCATTTCTGATAACCTTCCATGACTCCATATTGCACTGTAAATTGCACTGGGTATCTTGGGCAGAGTGCCAGTCTTAGACATCCATTTGGAAATTCTAGCATTCACCCTGACCCCATCTGAACCACACAAACTTCATCATCTTGTCATTACTGTTTATATAATAGGAACCATTATATCATGTCATGAGCTACCTCCTTGTGGCAAAATGGAGCTGTGTGTGAAGAAGAGGTGAAGCAGGATAGAAATGGCTTTTTCCTGTGGCTCTCAGGATCCATGTATATCTTTGTCTTAAATCCCACCTGCTTGCATTGCTTCAGTTTTCAGTCATTTCCTTTCTATTAATCTACCCACTGCATATGCTAAGGCTTCCTGATATGTCCTCTATGCTTCTTGCATCTATTCCTGATCATCTGCCCAAAGGCTGATGAGAATGATCTTAAAGAGTATGCTCACATAAAGAAGTAAAGGGCTGTATGTGATTGTCTCAATGTGCAGAGAGAAAACTTTGATGGAAAAAAAAGACTTTGATGCAGAAAATGGCCTTTCTGCAATCAGAAATAAAATATTCTTGTCATCAAATAGTACCTACTGGGTTTTTTTTTTTTACTGAAAAGAAGTTAGAACAAATTTCCAGGACAAAATATATCTATTACCCACACATCTAAGCAGCTAAAAAGGCAAGACAAGCACACTTTCTGAGGTCTGTAGGATTTTATAGCATCATACAATGGTTCGGGTTGGAAGGGACTTAAAGATCACCTAGTTCCAACTCCCCTGCCATGGGCAGGGACACCTCCCACTAGACCAGGCTGCTCAAAGCCTCATCCAGCCTGGCCTTGAACACTTCCAGGGATGNAGGGTCCACCAGAGCAGAGTAGAGGGGCAGAATCACCTCCCTCGACCTGCTGGCCACACTTCTTTTGATGCAGCCCAGGATGTAGCTGGCTTTCTGGGCTGCAAGCACCCGTTGCCAGCTCATGGTGAGCTTCTTGTCCACCAGCATGCTCAAGTCCTTCTCCCAAGGCTGCTCTCAATCCATTCTCTGCCCTGTATTTGTGCCTGGGATTGCCACAACCCAGGTGCAGGACCTTGCACTTGGCCTGGTTGAACTTCATAACGTTAGCACAGGCCCACCTCTCAAGTCTGTCAAGGTCCCTCCAGATGGCATCCCTTCCCTCCAGCATGTCGACCGTGCCACACAGCTTGGTGTTGTCGGCAAACTTTCTGAGGGTGCACCCAATCAAATGGAGATCATTTCCTATGATCTCCATTCACCGGAGCAATTACTTTCAATATACAAATTATAAAAGGGAAATAACTAGACCAAAGAGCTCTCTACTATCTTTCACATGTATAATTTTTGAAGATTGTAAATAGGCAGAGAATGATGAGCTCTCTTTCTCAAATTTTCTGCTTTCAGCCTGGTTTAGTAAAAATAGAAAAACTTATGAGTTTTTTGTTGTTGTTGTTGTCTGTCTAAATCCATCTACCTCTATAGCTTTTCACCTGATTTCTGCCAAACATAAGAGAAATATTAAGGTGTCAAAAATGAGTACCACGTAGAAAACAAAAATCGAAATTGCAATGTCTCCTTTGAAAAGCAGGCAGACAGAACCAGATAATCAGCATATGTGTACTGACAGACACCAGCACACATACAGACTGTCCAGCACTCAGGCTGGGCACATAAGTAAACATAGAGATTATGCAGGTGATATCATGGAGGAAAATGCATTGGGGAAAAAATAACACAAATCTTTTTGAAAATGAGATTTCAATAATTCTGACACTCATAGGAAATAAGTCTAGTTTAATTAAATGTCATTTTTCACAGTTAAAAAAATGTGTAAATAGCTATTACTATTATTATTAATTATTATTATATATTGGACTATGATTACAGCTCAACCTCTGTGGCTCTTATAGGATTACATGTAGTACAAATATTAATGTCTAGGTTATTTACCCTAACTTTTGGTTGATTTCTTGCTTAAATTGGAGAAATTGAGGAAGCTGTTTATGGCTTCTGTTCCCATACTTCCCAAACTCTGAATAAAAACTGAAAAGGAGCAACTGTGACTTGTCCCAAAGGCAAAAGGTCCTTCAGGCTCTGTCTAGACATTCTTTTTCATGCTTGTGTAATCTGCTACAGCGCTCTGCTTTGCAGATTGGCACCTAGTACAAATTACAGCACCTGCTATCCAAGACATGCAGGTGGCTTTTTCTTTGGATGGAAACCAGGGAAAAGAGAGCTGACACGTGTTTCATACGGAGTTTCCTTGCTCTGATGTGGAATTAGTATCTAGCTAAAACAGCTTTGGAACTTGCAGACTGCCAAGTGCTTGCAGGTTCTGGTAGGATCAGCAATCTCAAGCAAGACACCTGTGTCCAAGATCCCTTACTGCTCCAGCCCCCTTTCCCCTTCTCTGGACTTTACCACCTTTTCATTGATTGTTTTTGAAAGGTGATATTATTGTTCCTTTTTTGCCAGCACATACCTTCTGTTGTTTCATTTCTACCAGACCAAAAATTCATTGATATCAGACCTCATCAATAAGTTTCAAGAGTTTTCTCCATTTTAACATGTGAAAGTCCAGACTTCTTATGTGCCTTGATTCTTATATATGTCTCAAAATATGGAAATGAAATAAACATTCAAATAAAATGTTTAAATGTTTACCTGTTCTATAATAAAGGGGGTACAAAAAAGGTTGTATGGCATTTACATTTAACTATAAAGACCTACATTTCATGTCTTTCAGACCTAAGTCTTCCTATAGGACTGTGAAGGTATTAGGATTTTTCTCCCACCTAAACTAATTGCTTTAATAAAAAACATTATAACTCTGTAGGAAAAAAATCAGAAAAATAACATGTATCCATAGTTTCTGAGTAAGCAGGCATGCAACTATCTTTTGTTACTATGAAGTTCTGGAAAATGTGTCAAAATATTACATTAAGATCACTAGTTTCAATTATTTCACACCTGTAGTGTGCACATTGAGACTTAGAATCACTGTTAATATCCTTCAAAGATATAAAATTTACTTTTCGTAAGCATTAACTGAGGTCATTATTAGTAACATTATGCTTTTAATGTGAACTGTCTTTTCTTTTTTTTTTTTTTTTTAACAAATCCTCCTTTCCATACCGTTCTCCTCTGATGCCTTAAATGACTCAAGTAACAGTAGTAAGTAAGTAAGCAAAAAGTTATTATGCTTACCTTCAATAAGTTAAAAATACATACAGAAACAAAATTAAAGACTTCAACAAAAAGAAATAAGAAAAAAATAGTTTATGTATCTCAGTTTTATATGTCAGTTTTATTAATCTCAGTTTATATGCCAAGCTGAAAAAATGTATGCGTAATGTATGAATAATGGTCAGGAGGTTCACCTTCACTATCTCTCTGCATCCCGTGCACACTCAACATAATCATAGAATCATAGAATGTATTGGGTTGGAAGGGACCTTTAAAGACCATCTAGTCCAACCCCCTGCAGTAAGCAGGGACATCTTCAACTAGATCGGATTGCTCAGAGCCTCATCAAGCCTGGCCTTGAATGTCTCCAGGGGTGGGGCCTCCACCACCTCTCTGGGCAACCTGTTCCAGTGTCTCACCACCCTCAATGTAAAGAACTTCTTCCTAATGTCTAATCTAAACCTACCCTGCTCTAGTTTAAAAACATTGCCACTGGTCCTGTCACTTCATATGCTTTCAAACAGCCCCTCCCCAGCTTTCTTATAAGCCCCCTTCAGGTACTGGAAGGCCAAAGAAGATCCAGAAGAAACTATTCACAGTCTCCAGACAAAAATGAAGACAGTAGCTGCTCTCTGTAAGGCCACTATAAGGTCTCCTATAATACAGCACCAACCCTGAATTTTGCCCTTAAAGACTATAACATTGACAATGTCTATCTTGCACAGAAAAATAAAATGGAAATATTTCCACTTTATTTTTCAAGTCTTCTATGATGGTAAGAAAATTCAGCCAATGTCATCACAAGAGAATGACATTGTCCAATCTTTCAGTTTTACTAACAGAGAGAACTTATTAATTACCCTTTTTCATTCAAAATATTCTTTTTATACAGAAAATGTGAACCTTTCCTCCTAACCTTTTTGACATACACTAATAATATTGGCAACATAAGTAGAGAAGCTACCTCATAGAGAAAGTTAATATTTTTATAATTAAAAAAAAGCTTAAATGAAACTTTACAACTGATACAGCATATAAAAGTAATTTTGCCTGTTTGTTGTTAGTTTGTTTTTTGTTTTTTGTTTTTCCACATCAGTGTAAATCACATGTCAATATGGAAACAACTGTTCAGAACAACAAAATTCAGAGCAAATATTTAAGCTATCAATATTTACCAGCATCTCTTGGTTATTCCAGCTATAATAATTTTAAGGACTTTTTTTTTTTGAGAGAGACATAAATAGATTTTGAACGAATATCGTTATGTAGTCATTGTATTGAAATGCTGGCATTTTCTGAAATTTGAGAATATGCAAGAACAAATTTTTCAGGAAAATTAATTACAGAAAGAAATTACATTCTTGAAAATATTTGTAGATATTATTGATAAAAAATCATTTGTAATAAAAATCAAATTATGGGAATTTGGTAGTAAAAGAGTAGTAATTAAATACTATACTGATAGGAACTGTAGATAATTGCATAATGCTGACAAGGTACTATAATATTTTGTATCTGGGTTTAAATAAGGTAATATTTTGTCTAATCATACCTCAACTTTTTACGTTTGTCTCTGACACTTTTTTTTTTTTTTTTTCAGTCATCTACCTCCTCTCTAAAACACCATCTATTTGTATGGAAGCAATTGTGCATGATTGCATTCATGTGTGTATAATGGGCTTTGGTCAATCACCTACTTGAAATGGTTACTTACAACATATTGATATCATTTGGGTTAATGGCTTTGTCATTAACAACAAAGACAGCATCTGCAGTCACATTATCTGTGGTGGTTTTTAGACAGAAATATGTATCAAGGGTGTTTTCCTTCCAGGTCTAACTAACTTCTGATTGTTGCTATATATGACATGTCAACTTAATTTCTCAAGAATTTGGCAAAAAGTTTGCATAAATTAAAAAAAAAAAAAAAAAAAATAAAACACCTTAAAATCTTATGGTTTGTCCACTGAATGCTCATAAAGTACGACAGGGAAAAAAAGGGTGGGAAAAAAAAAGAAGCTCCTTTATTTGGTCTGCTTATGGTTAGTTTATCTAACAAGCCTGTGAAAGCATACACTGGCTCAGCTACACCTAAGACTATTAAAAGAAAATTATTAGATAATTTTCCTTGGTGTGAAGACCATGAAAATGCATCAGCAAAAGAAATTCCCCAGAAAACCATGCAAACTAAATGGTGTTATTTTCTAAAGGACAATAGAACTTACTATAGGATGCAGGGAGAAGAGAAATTTGGGGACAAAACAAAGACACTGAGGTTTACATACAACTTAGCATAGGGTGTTTAAGACAATTGTGGAAATATGTGAAATTTATTATGGGATGTGTAGGGAAAGGATCAAAAGGCATGGATGAAGGTGGACTGTAAGGAGCAAAGTGGGTGAAGAGAGAAAAGGGGCTAAAAGTCACTCGTGTGTATGCAATCTGTTGGTCAGTGCACCTGTCTGAAGAAGTCCTCTGCCTGTTCACCGCAGTCTGTCCTATCTCCTTACAATAGTCTGTTCCTTTTATCCATGTGTATGTTCTCTGTTCTCTATGTGCATATGTACATGAGCCACTCGTGAACTTCAAGCTGGACTGGCCAGTAAGTGGACTAAGGGGTGTGAATGACTGCACATACAGAGACAGACCACAGGTCTGATGCCCAATAGGTCTGGGATCAAGTAAATGGAGGAGACCAAGACATGGGGCCAAACTACTGGAGAGAACCACATTGTGCTTGTGCATATTCTACAAGTAAACTTTAAGCCTCATCAGCTGAAAAGGTGGAACAGAAGTGGGTGAGCTGGTCATGTTTATGTGGCTGCTGTTTTGATCTATGTGACCAGCTGTGTTTGTTTGTGAATCAGGAATATGTGTTCAGACTCACTACTGGCTGAACCTGGGGACACAGAGCCAAAGCAACCTCACGTCCATCTGGCAGGGACAAGAGGACACCCCAACGTGAAAGAGGAGATACTATGTGTGTAAGGGGTGCCGAAACGGGTTACTTCACAAGGCAATACAAGTCAGGAGCTGAGGGTGACAACAAAGCAGGCAGGACACTGAAAAAGATCCAGCACCTGAAAAAGAAAAAACAGGTCCAGTGCTGGAAACCAGGTTCAGCCAACGGTCTGGTTGTAACCAGACAAGGCCATAGAAGATGAAGCCAAGGTGTTAAGTCAGTAAGGCAAGATCAAGCTTTGCAAGGCACAAGACCATGCACAGCATAGCCTAGGCAAGACCATGGGCAAAGGCCTGAGTTTAAATGCAACTCCCAAGGTGAGGTGTGGAGATTCCAGACAAAGCTTCTCACAGCTCTTCATGAATTAGCTGTTTTCAGAGAATTCTGACACAGTCTTACACAGCTGTACCTTATCAGACCTTACCTTGAACATGGGAAGCTAAATTCCTAGCAGAGGCAAAAGATGGTATTGAACCTCTTGATGTACTCATGTGTCTTAGAGTAGGTAAGTTGTTAGGTAAAACAAATTTTATAAAGTAAAACAATAGTTTATTTTGCATCTTCTATCACTTCTAGTATTTTTATTTGATATCCTGCCTCTTCTGCTGTTCCACTGAAGCTAGATCAAGAGTACAGCAGGATGTAGCCATGCTACGTTCATGACTTTCACTACCAAATGATCCACTCAAATACTGATAATTATTTACCTAAAACAAAGGCTACCCTCTGGTTCTCTTTGTGTTGAGATACAGTCAGCTTCTTAGCATTGCTCTCTGAGGTTCATGGGCACATCACCTTTGTCCATTTCAAATGACCTTTTTTCTGTTGTAGGCATTTGTTTAGTGAGTCACATTCCAGCCCTAGAGGTTCAGTCAGTCACAATACTGAAAATACCACTGGACCAGGCTGTGAGTAACCTGCTTTAGCTGACTGTATTTGAAAGGAGGTTTGACTAGATGATCTCAAGAATTTCCTTCCAATCTTAATTATTCTGTGATTCTCTAGTCTGTGAATCTGTGATTTATATCACATAAATATGCTTATCTCTTACTATTGACTAAAGAAGATGCCTACAATAAGATAAATATCTGAAAGATATCCAGACCTCTTTTAGGTATTGGATGAAATAAGTTTCATCTTAATAATGAAATAATAAACATAACTTTCCACCACCTTATTCCCCTACTGAATATTCTTAGTGATTTTGAACTTACATACCCGTTAAATTATACCCAAAGTGCTCAGTTTGAATCATCAGGAACTCTTGTGCTGATGAAGACTTATCTTTTCTCCCACTGAGGACGGGAAACATAGTACAGAAGTAGAAGATTTCAAAGCTAACTAATTTTTCCTATTTTCCTTACCTATAACACAAGAAGAAAGACATGCAGAAGCAAAATAAATACAAACACTTCTCTGTCCCGTAGCAGTATACAATTCCAGATGACATTTTACAATATAGTCACTAATTCATTGCCTGGTTAGGTATTACATAATCATGAAAATAGGCTTTCATAAAAATTCTGGAAAGAAGAATAAGCTCTCAGAGAGAATTGCTGCATCGAAAGCTCAGCCAATTTCTGTTCACTGTGCATAGTGCTATATTGCATTCTTGTTCCATTTATTCTGCATTCTGGAGAGCTAATATGTATGTTTGGTGAAAATTATGGTCATTCACATGCTGTTTTAAGTTGTATTAGATATTTCAACATAGTAAACATCTTTCTTTTCTACTCTAAACCACCCTAAAGGTCAAAGGAAGATGGTAAAAGGTCAGGGTCCAAA
Organism: Rynchops niger; assembly: GCA_013400035.1. Lineage (NCBI taxonomy): Eukaryota > Metazoa > Chordata > Aves > Charadriiformes > Laridae > Rynchops > Rynchops niger. The sequence continues at coordinate 149,820 of VXBH01004899.1, forward strand.
CTATCAAATGTCAGACATCAAGAAACATAGTTGACATGGTCTTCCTTTATAATCAATGGAGACAGCTGTAGGAGATGAATCAAAACACCTAACCACGTCTCTGCTCAAATGTCCCACTGAAGACATCTGTCATTCTTTCCTGTGTGTAAGAAAAAGAGGGACATTGAGCTAATTGAAATTTCAGAAGCAAGATACCTAAAATAGTGTACATAAATTATCAATCACTCTTACACTATATTTTCACTGGTCATCCCGTTCAAATAAGGCTTTCTTGTTTGAGGCTGTTAAGATGGCACAAGAGTTCAGAACCAGGGGAAACGATCAGTCCCATGCTTGTAAAAATTCAATATTAGGCACAAATATTGACCCATTATGATTACAAATGAGTACCAGTATTGACCTGCTATTGCCAATTAAAATAAAATGCCTACTTGCAGTCGTGGAAACTGCTGAATAGACATTGGATATAGACTTTGATATACAGGGAATCACTGGCACAAAGCAAAAATTAATAGAACTGTATCTTCTCTTGTTCTTGAATAAAAGGGTGAGAAGATAATCCAATCCTCTACATTAAATTTCTTGCTTCTTGCAAAACAGTAGGATTTTAATTTTTTTTAGTTAGTGTCACCTGAAAGGCATACATTACGTATATCAAATGAACCAAGTTGCATATCAGTTAAATACTTCAGGGATCATAGTAGCTTTTTGCATGGAAACACAGCTGAAAACTGTATGTCATTCCTTATAAGCAACAGTGGGATGTTACGTTCATGGTAAACATTTCAGAATAACATTTGAAGGTGCCTAAAATGAATGTCCTAGTGCAATTTAATTTATTTACCAACTTTAAATCATATGTATGAACGAGAATAGTAAATGGCTAACAAATCAATAAAAAAACAAGTGATAAATTTAGTGTGGAGTACAATACCCGTCAAACTCAAATTTGTAAATGACAATCCTGGGTATAAATATTAAGCTCAAATAACCAGAACTAGCAATATCAGAAAATGGATTATGACTGACAGTGTGATCAGAAACACTGCAGATCTCATTAGAAATATTAATTTGTATATGCAGTATTTGTTACAAGTCTGCTGCACCTTTCAAATATGAATCTTACATGTGAAATAGCATCTTTCAAGGCTATTTTTGTGCTACTCAGCTTCTGCTAATATCACACATAACTACTAACTATTCAAAGCCAAATTTGCTGGCATTTATTTTGTTCTTTACATTTCTTCACATTTCATAAACAGAATGGCATACAGTTCTAACAACTTGTCCCAGAGGCAAGAGCATAAAGAAGGTTATAAGAAAAACAAAGCATGTTATTCTAAATGGAAATGAAGACAGGGAATTAGGAAGTTCTAAAACCTTACAGCTTAAGATACAACAGAGCAAGGGAGCAGGAGAACAAGATGTTCACCTATGCATTTAAGAAGAGAAGAATCACTTTCTTTCTGAAGGGATTATTTATTTCAGTCTCACAGCCGCTGTGATGCATTGAATGCTTGACATTGTTATAGAAAATCAATGGAATTCAATCTGAGAAAGTTGTGTTGCATGCATTCAAACCTGATGGTTGCATAAATCAGTATTTCTGTTTAAAAAATTCCTTGGCTCAAAACAAAACCACATTCATTTGTATACCTTTTTGCTTCTTTTTTAATGACAAGTGTGATTGATATTTTATTTTTCTTCATAGGGACTTCAATTACCAGTTGGCATTCAACTGCCCTGTTAAATTGAGCAATGAAGGATATCTCTTTATAAAAACCTGATTAGGAAACCTGCCTTCAAAGCATTTTTGCTTGTTGAGTTTTTTCACAAAAGGACAGTGAGGTGAAAGATTTTTATGCTGATAGGAAAAGCAATATAACCTTTTTTTCATTCAGACTAAGTAAAGCAATTGCATAGCACAGCTGAAGTATTCCTAAACAAACAAACAAAAATACTATATGATAAAATGATATTGTTAATATGCATCAAAATAATTCTTAAGCCACTGTATTTGGTTTGTTAGAAGTTCACGACAAAACTGATGTTAAAAGGAAGAGATTAAGGAAATGAATCTCTACATTTCAATACAGTATATATAATCTTTGNCAGGATACATATTCTAGTTTACTAAAAGAAAGGACATAGGATTTCTAGACCAGATTAGACGACTGATACATCATATTTTCAGGCTCAACCCAATACCTGAGATATAGGAAATATGAAGCATACCTATTGTGACACTATTTTCTGGGGAGTACTGCAGTGGTGTGTGCTGAGAATTGTTTCTAATACTTCAGTGATCATTTTCCACCTGCCACAGAAGATTTGGTTAGTCTCTTGTCTTTGTTTTGATTAAAACCATAAAGATTGATTTTCTATTAATGGCCTATAAATTTAATTGACATTCAGTGTCATTTTGGGTAGTTTTCTATTAATTAATAGCCTAAAGGAATTCTAAACCTCAGAATTGTTTGAACAAATTTATGTTATGTAAGTTTGCTTTCACTTCATCATCATTCTTTCTGTTAGCTTCTCAAAAATATCTCAGGCATCCAAATTGCCATGACTTCTGTCCTAGAAGAGCATACAGGGAGTGTGCCTTTGTTCATAAATGTATCTATTCTTCTGTAGACTTATATTACTTAAGGCAAGATTATAGATATGTACTCTGTATTTATCTTTACAACTGAAAAAAAAGAAAGATTTTTTTAAAATGTCTACAAGTGCCTATTCTAAATAACCATCCCCATAAGAATCATACATTATACACAGATATTCTTTGATTTTGGGATACTTCTTTTGTGAAAACATGAAACACTGGTCTCAGTCTCAAGCCTGGAGTTCCACATGATGTTTTTAATGCAAAAGAAATATTAATATAAAATAATAATTGAAGACATGCTAACAGCAAGCTTCTGACTGTTTCTGTTTATGCAGAAAATTATCACTAAGTAAACAGGTATTATCTGTGCTATACTGCAGTAAAACAAATATAAGAGATTAAACAAGCCTTTATTTTGCTGATCATTAAAAAAAAACAACCAACCAAACAAACAAACAAAAAACCAAACAAACAAAACAAAACCACCAGACATTGCTGTGGCTAGAACAGTATGATTCAAAATTAGATATTAAATTTTGGTGTACTAGCAAGTGTGAATATTATCAATACACATTCTTAAAACCCTGTCTCCTAAAATTTTTTTTGTTTTGTTTTGATTAGTTGGTTGGTTGATTTTTTACTCCCTATTCCTTCCCAAATAATTCTCCTTAATTAGAAACAGGTAGCATGTGATTTTTTTTTTTTTTTTTTTTTTTTTTTTTTTTTTAAAATTATTTTTTNCTAATGTGTATGATGTTGAATTTACAATATCAGTTTTATCATTTAGCTGAGGACTATGGAAAAGGTGATAAATTGTCCTATAGAGAAAAGAGCATATATGACCCTGCAGCTAACATTTGCATCAAATTTCTGGAGTGCATATTCTCAATGTTATGGGTTAGAAGGAGATAAGAGATTAATTTATACTACCTATCAGGGGGTGAAGGATAGGATGTGAAAATTACTTTAGTTAACTGTGTAAACTGTTCTTGTATTTATGTGTATAAAGATTGCTGCAGATAAGTGAATTGTTTTTATAATAATATCCATGAATATAGGATTGAATGGAAAGACATAACGGAAGAAGGAATCTGAGTTTTGTTAAAACACTTGGAGAAGTTTGGCTTTGTAGCTGAAACTAATAGCTCATACTGTAATTCTGGAAATCCTTGTGGCAACTAGAAGAGGTATGCTGTGAAAAAGCAGCGCTGAGTACAGTACAGAGGGTCAGGAGACTTTAAACTGAACTTTAACCCTGGTTCAGCTTCCTATTCATTTTTTATCATTTTTTTCAAAAGTTATGTAGACGTTTAAAATTCAATATGATATTGAAATGAGTAATTTAGATAAACTTCAATAAAAATAATTACCTATTTTCAAGTTAATCTAGTCACTATGCTCCCCTTCATACACCTATAGTATATGTATTGCAGTTTCTGTCACAGAAATAGAATAATTGTAAACTTTTTTCTTTTTTTTTTCCCCACAGTTACAGACCCCACTAAGAGCCTCATTTGATTCTTCTACTTTTTCTCAGTTATCGAATTTTCTCAGTGTGCTTAGATGTTCCAGCTTTATAACTAGATACTATGAGAACTAAAGCATTATAGCTGGTGATTCTATATATGCTTAAGACTAAACTTATTCACACAGGTTTTAAAAGAGAATATCTGTAAAGTAATGTGAGGAATTTCCTCTATCAGAAGAGGGTATTTCCTTGTATAGCTTTCCCAAACCTTACCCTTAAAAATATGCATTCTTCAATGCAGAGATAGGAGATTAGGTGATAGATTAAAACATGAAAGGAAAGAGCAAATATGTGATACTGTCCACACTCTGGAAATTGAGAGGTGCTTACTTTTTGAGTCTGTGTATTCATAGAGAAATTCTACATAATGTTTCATGATGACTTTTGTGACACAGTTTCCCATAGTAAAGTTCCTGGTGATGGGCGGCCAACCTTCTTGGCTTTTTGAAACATCTTTTAAGCCTTCAAATGACTTAGTTCTGGAGGGTATATTTTATATACCTCAGAGAACTAAGAGGAAGAGGAGCTGTAAAAGCGCTTTGTCTGTGGGAGTAAGCAGTGACTCCCTAACGGCTCCAAATTGTTTTCACTTTGGACAAGGGCTGAGGTTGTAGTTAAGTCCTGGAATACCGATCACGGCCAACCTCAGCTGTATTTGCACTCTGGTGATGTTCTGCTGAGTCACTTCCTAGACAGGAAGAAATCCTGCACTAGCTTCTATGCCAGTGCATGTGATGCAGCCCAGCTAACTGACCACAAGCTGCATGCAGATCACAGGCCATAGACTGCTGCAGGTTGATCTGGAAAAAATATAAGTAATATATTTTGAAACAAAATGCATTTTGTAGGGCAAAGTTCAAGAAACAGAAATAGGTTGGAAGTCTGATTTATGGCTGATACCCTTATTTTTACAAAAGCAGATTTTGAAAGCTTACAGTTGAAGCTTTCAGCACAGCACTGCATGCCAGAAAGACTCCAAGGTCACTAATAGTCATTGAAAAATACTTCTACCTCCCTTGAGCTCTGTGGTGCCAGCTGTCCGTCCCCTCAGGGCCAGGCAGCTGAAACAAGAGCTCAGAAAGAATACTTCCATATTTTGGATTCAGCGAAGGGCATGCTAGACAGCTTGTGCACTTCTTAGGGTTTCTAAGGTTAGTTTATATATTCATATATACTTGGATGAGGAATGTCTTATTATTATCCAGTCACTTGAAATCAGACTTAGATCAAGTAAAGTTAAGAAACTTGTCCAACTGATCCCTAGAACATCCCTTGTAAGCATATTGTAACAGGCTAATATAAATTCTGCAGAACTCTTGCAAAAAGTAAATTAAATCAGAGTACTATTTTCTACCCAGATTCAAACTTCACATTTCAGATCTGACAAATTAAACTGAATGCCCCTCTCCTTTTTCTAAAACAATTTATTCCAGGCCAATACTGACCTTTAAATTAGAATCATAGAATAATTTAGATTGAATAGGGCCCCTAGAGGTCATCCAGTTTGTTTCCCTTCACAAAGCATGGCTAACTTCAAAGTTAGATCACACTGTTAAGTGCTTTGTTCATTTGACTCTCTGAGCAACCTCTTCCAGTGCTTAAATACTCCCTGTAGAGATTTTTTTCTCTGATAATTAGTAGTAATTTTCCCTTGCTGCAATTCATGACCTTGACCTCTTGTCCTTTCATTGTGAACTCTAATAGGTCTATCTTCTCTGTGACCTCCTATTAAGTAGTCAAAGACAGCAGTCTCAAAAGACATCCCTCTTTAGTTTTCACATCTATTTGAAGACATCCCTCTTTAGTTTTCACCTGTCTGAACAAACCCAGTTCTCTCAGTGACCCCTTCATGTCATATGACTGAGACCCCTGAACTTCTTGGTGACTATCCTGGGCTCTCTCTAGCATGTCAATGTCTTGTATTGGCAAGCTCAGAACCTGAGGCAATATGACAGGCTTGGGTCACACAGGTGCTGCATAAAAGATAATAATCTCTACTCTCAACCTGCAGGCTACAGTCCTACTTATGTAACCCAGTATATGGTGGGCTAATATGTCACAAAGTTGTACTCCTGACTTGTATTCAATTTCTTGTTTGCTATGATCCCCAAATCCTTTTCTGAAAAGCTGTTCCCTAGTGGGTCAGTGGCCAGTGTGGGACTTGTCATCATCTGTTTCATTAAGGTTACTAGGTCAAGAACCTTTTATAAGGTAAAGTAACAGGGAAAGAGATAAATCAAACACACAGACACATAAATCTGATAAATGAGACAATAATCAAGACCAAAACTCTACAGCTACTAATTGATGTACCATGGAGAAACACCAGGCACAACTTTAAGGAGGGTTAACCTGGGCTTTGTAGCTGCTAAGAAGGGGTAAACTATAGGAACATGATTGTATGGATATTCAAAGGGGGACTGTGGGACTCTGCAAAACTTATTAAGGAGTGTAAGGGAAGGATCAAGGTGGGAAAAAACAAGGATAAGGAGGTAAAATGAGAAGGAGAACAGAGAGGAGGAAGGATAATGAGGTCTGTTGCCCATAAGTAGGTGCCACTCAGTTTTGCCTCATCACACAGGTTGTTAATGTGGATATTAAATAGTATCAGCTCTAGTACTGACCCCTGAAGAACACAACTCACAACTGGCTGACAGATTTTGAAAGGCTAAAATCAGGCTGGTCAAGCACAGTTTGGCCATGGTAAATCCATGCTGGTTGTTTTCAATCACTTTAAACCTGAACATGGCTTCCAGTTCTGTAGTTCCTGAAAGTCTCCTTCTTGCCTTTTAAAGCTCAGCATGATTTTTGCCTTTTTACAGAGATTAGACATTGTTCTGGTTGTCACCACCTTCAAATTATGACAGTGGCTTGCAATAACATCAAACAGCTTTCTCAGAAGTGTTAAACATGAGAAGAATCAAATTTAAATGCACACCAGTAATTAGATAGTTGTTAATAATAAGCAGATAGAAAGATATTTTTCATAAGTTCTTTTACCACTGCTGTGGTACACGTTACAGTGCATGCATAATGAGTTGCCATGAACCCTGATAAACCTGAAATGGGAACACCATAGCAAGAATGTGTGCGCCATACTCAATTAAAATGTCCTGAGGCTGTCAGAAAACCACATCTTTGAAAACTTCATTGAGAGATTATCTCCTCTGAAGGATGTAAAATGAATAATCACAGGATGATAGCTGAGGCTGAAATTAAATACACAGGCAGAAAACAGAGACCCTTGAGCCATAAAAAGAGATGACCATTTATTGATGAGTTTTAGAGCATAACAAAAGCAATGTGTATGACTTAGGCAAGCAGATGAAGCCATCAGTGATGCTGCCAGAAAGGTATAATCTCCTGTCAGAGGAAACTATGTATCTTGAAGAAAGGTAGGAAAAAGCAGGACCCTCTGTTAAATCCTTTGCCAAACACCATGCATATAACTGTATACTAATATCATGTGTTTGTTTTGACTAGGATAGAGTTATTTTTTTTCGTATAAGCTTGTATGGGACTATGTTTTGGATTTGTGCTAAAAACAGGGTTGATAATAAAAGGATGTTTTCTTTATTGCTGAGCAATGCTTACACAGAGTCAAGACCGTTTCTGCTTCTCACACCACCCTGCCAACAAGTAGGCTGGGGGTGCACAAGAAGTTGGGAAGAGACACAGCTGAGACAGCTGCCCCCAACTGACCAAAGGGATGTTCCATACCATGTGACATCATACTCAGCAATAAAAAGCTGGGGGAAGAAGGAGGAAGTGGGAGACATTCAGAGTTATGCTGTATTGTCTTCCCAAGTAACCATTATGCATGATGGAGCCCTGCTTTCCCAGAGATGGCTGAACACCTGCTTGCCAATGGGAAGTAGTGAATGAATTCCTTGTTTTGCTTTGCTTGCATGCATGACTTTTGCTTTACTTATTAGATTGTCTTTATCTCAACCCAGAAGTTTTCTCACTTTTACTCTTCTGATTGTCTTCCCCATCCCACTCTCGGATACAGCCCACATGGTACCAGTGAACTGTGTATGTCCTATTTATCAAAATGGTCCCTACCTTGAACCTCTTCTATAGTAAGTAGGACTTCTATCTGAATTCTCTCATCAGGCATGGAAGCCTTAGAGAGCCACTGGCAGAACTTACCAGTAAAGTCTGAGGCAAAGAGGACACTGCTTACCCCAACATTTTCCATGTTCTTCATCACTTGGTTGCACAACAATTCCCTTGATCTTCTTCTTTGCTGCCATGTATCTATAGAAGATAGAAGCCTTTCTTGTTGCCCTTCACATCCCTCACTACTCATAACTTCAGCTGAGCTTTGTCCTTTCAAATTCCACCCCTGCATTACCTGGCATTTTCTATGTATTACTCTTGGGTATCCTTTCTTCACTTTTATCTTCCATATGCTTCCTTTTGGCATTTAACTCAGTCAGGACGGCTTCCTGCTATGCCTACTCAATTTTACGCATATTGGACAGAGTGTTCTAGTGCTTTAATGAGGTTGTCCTGGAACATCAACCAGATCTCTTGGGCCCCTTCAGGGCAGTATGCCACAAGGTCCAGCCTAGCAGTTCCCTGAGCAAGCTGAAGTCTGCATTCATTAGGACCAGGGTTTTTATTCCTTTGTTTGCTTTCCTCATCTCCCTCAGGATCTTAAATTCTGTTATATTACAGTTACAGTGAAGTTTCTATCAGCCTTCCCATCTGCAAGTACTTCTTTCTTATTTGCGAGCAGTAGTTCCAACAGCATGCCTCCCTTAGCCTCTCCAGCACCAGCAAATAACTGGCTCCAGAGCATTCAAAAAATCTCCTGGATTTCCTGCCTCTTTCTGTATTGTATTCCTAACACAATCAGGAAGTAGAATCTTGACATGAGCTGCTCCACATCCTCATGAGATTTTGTGTTTAGTAGGCAAATTTTTAAGTTGCTTTTGGGTGCTTGACCACAAGTGACTCAGTTTATGAAGTCCAGACATGCAGCACATTGTCTTCTTCCTACCCTGTACTCCAACCAATCCAACCAACCTAAAATAGTAGTCATCCTGTAGGCAAAATCTTGGGAAGTTTCTTTGGCACCGATGTCAAGCCATGCAATTAATAATACAACTACGACTGGTGGACATTCTGTCTGTGGTGATAATACATGAATTAAGCAGAAAGTAATGAGGGGAAACAGCAACTGCTATCTGTCTATTTGTTCAATATAATGTTGTAGAAAGACTAGAAATACTTAGGAGAAAGCAAATGTTTCTGTTGCTTGAGACCACCATTTTAACATCATGCCATATTGCCCAACACTGTCAGATTTCAGCATGACCACAGACATTGTGATTCTCTGTCATATGAATATGAAATAATGCTTCTATTTATGATTAACTATTGACCACTACTCCTCAAACCCAATTGGTGTCATAGCCAAAATCTTGTTATGGCAAAAAGGGACACACTGTGTATATGAAGACAATGATTTATTATTAGTCTAATTAATGTTTTAACATGCAATTTGAAACAGAGCAATCAGTTCCTATTTGTAGACTAGTTGCACTAAAGCTCATACTCATTGTCAAAATTCATACAGAAGAGTCTCATGCATAATAATTTTAAAGTTATTTTACAAGAGAATTTTCTAATACCTATACATTTTTATCTAGTGTTAAACTCATCCTTCCAATGTTCTTCTGATGCCAAAGGTTAAGAGTCAAAGTGACAGTTACAGGACGTCATGAGCATCCTGAGATATTTGTCAAGAGTATGATGGTCATGGCTAAGGGGGTCTTCCTTCTTCCCATCAGTCTTGGACTTGCTGAGATTTATTTGAATGTGTTTTCTGAGCACATTCTGCCTTTTTCTTACGGGTGCCCAGCTGAATTTTGCAGGTTGCACAATAAACACTCTCCTTGCCTCCAGTCTCATTGTACAGCCTCAGACAAAACAAACGAAAACCAGCTCAGAATCAAGTCAAATGGAGACCAGTCCTCAGATGTTGTGCTGTGTCATGTCCCACTCCCAGTAAAGAGGTAGGGTAAGTGACTTCAGATTCGTAAATTCTCAACCATGTGGACTAAGGTGAGATAAATCTCGAGGTCCATATAGAAACATTTATTAGCTTCTCAAAATGGTTAGTATAGGTCTTAACAAGTCCACGATAATTGGTCAGGTATATAACAAATTATGGCAAGTGGTGAGGTATACATTGTGTTACTTAACAACAGGTATAGGACAACTTATGGCAGCGGTACTTAAGGTCGTACTTAAGGTCGTTACTTAACAACTCTAACTGTTACTTAACAATTCTAAGAGAAAAGAGAAACTGAGGGACAAGAAAGGAAAAGATGGAGAAAAAAGACAGAGATAAACAGAATCACAGAATCATAGGGTTGGAAGGGACCACTGGAGATCATCTAGTCCAACCCCCCTGCCAGAGCAGGGACACCTAGAGCAGGTTGCACAGGAATGTGTCCAGGCGGGTTTTGAATGTCTCCAGAGATGGAGACTCCACTACCTCTCAGGGCAGCCTGTTCCAGTGCTCTGCCACCCTCAAAGTAAAGAAGTTCCTCCTCATGTTTAGGTGGCACTTCCTATGCTCAAGTCTGTGCCCATTACCTCTTGTCCTGTCCCCAGGCATTACTGAAAAGATCCTGGCCACATCCTGACACCCATCCTTTAAGTATTTATAAGTGTTGATAAGGTCCCCCCTCAGCCGTCTTTTGTCCAGACTGAAGAGACCCAAATCCTTCAGCCTTTCTTCATAAGAGAGGTGTTCCAGTCCCCTAATCATCTTGGTAGCCCTTTGCTGTACCCTCTCCAGCAGTTCCCTGTCCTTCTTGAACCGGGGAGACCAGAACTGGACACAGTACTCCAGGTGCGGCCTCACCAAGGCAGAGTAGAGGCAGAGGATGACCTCCCTCGAAATCACCGGTCCTGGTTCCAGCGTCTTTTCCAGGGAATCTTCCCAGGCATAATCTTCTTTCTTGGAAAAATCTTCCCAGGCACGGTCTTCTTTCTTGGGAAGAATCTTCCCAGGCACGATCTTCTTCTTTTGTTTCTTCTTTGTTCCCCCCTCTAGGGGCACTTATTTTCCCCTTTTATGTTTGCTGAATTAGCATGGTCCACCCCCCTTGCTGAGGACAGCCTCGTCTCAGGTTTCTTCCTTTCTCCCAGGTGACATGTAGCATGATTTGGGTGGAGAGATGAGTGCCACAGTCATACATGTTTAGCATGATCTCTTTAACCTTCATTAGCATATGCAGGGGTGTGTGCTTTCATATGCATTTCACAGATAATGAAGCAAAGGTCACTCATCGGGCACAATGGCCTTGAGAACTGAGAACTAGCAAGCTCACCTCATGAGTGGCAGAACTATCCTGTCTTCACAAGACAGTTGTCCCACACTTCCAGGCGCCAGAAGTATTAGCCTTATGAGTTCTTTGAAGACCAGGCCTGCATTATTTATTTCCTTGCGAGTGTTTGAGGCATTCCATTGAAGGCTTGGAGGGCCTTCTGCCCCTTGTCAGGGAATTTACAGTCCGTCCCTTACACGCTGTTAGGTACATACAAAGGCTATTGCCTCTTAATAGTACTGGCTAACTCATATTTACTGTGGTACACAAGCTTACAAGTGATTGATATAAAAAAGCAAAGCACCCAAGACCACTGAAGAAAAGAAGCAGTCAGTCCTTTATGCCAAAATCCATAGACTATATACATCTCCACTGCAACAAGAAGAATGTGTGTGTGTGGGAGAGAAAGAGGGGAAGGGAGGGAGAAGTAACTAGCAGCATCCCACTTCTCTTGCCAAAGGAGACAGTACCTGGCCACCACATGACTTGATTTGCTTGATTCAGTGAGAGTACTAAACCTGATTTGTAAATTCAAAACCAACAAAAGATTTCTTCGAGTGTTTAGATTTATTATGTGGAAGAGAAACAGAAACTTTCATAATGACCCACCAGTTTCTTCCCTGAGTTCCTCTTCCCCCGTTAGATGATATTTAGTTTTGCACTCAAGATGCAAGAGATTTGCTTCCAAATTCATCACACTCCTGTTTTCTTTAAATTGTTTGGTACTCTGCAGTGAGTAGCTAATGTGTCCTGTCTTCTCTGTCTCCAGTCAGAACATTTCCATGTGTGTAACTAATTAAACGATCTATTCTTATGTGATCTGTGTCTCCCTCATTCAAATGAGTATTCTGACCAATTAACTGTTAAATAAAAAGTGTGTCCTTTCATCACTAGGAAAAAAGAATAAGCTCTACTCATTTCTTTGAAAGAAAAATTGTAGATGACTGCCATCAGAAGACAATCACAATTTCAAAGGCTTTTTTTTATTTTGTTTTCACAATTTCTTTCACAAATGCACACAAAAAGTAGTTCAGATGTTGATACTTAATTTCCTTGTGTAATGGGAAATCAGGAATCCTAGAAAACTTTTTAGGGCGTGAGAATAATTTTCTGCTCTCTTCTATTAATAATTCTTGGCATTTCTTTGTTAACCACATCCAGGAACAAAGGATTTTAAAACATCTATAGCTCTTCCTCTGGCTCTTCAAAACGGTGTTTGAACTTTTCCATTCTTCAAAAATTGCTTCTTATGAGATTTAAGTACAAAAGTTTTTTTGGTGGTTTTTTTTTTTTGGCCATTTCACTCAAGTTTTAATTAAAGTAGTGTACAATTTTACTGAGGATTAGGTTTGTATAAATCTTGCTAAACATAGCAGTGGAGCTGTCTTGATCATACCTCGTGTTTGGCATACTTGCAGCCAACAGAGCCTGCTGGACTGAGACTCTCCCAGCAAAGGAGATAGGTATCTTGTCAGACCACTCCAAAGCCAGTGACCCCCATCATAAATCGGTTTGTGCAATAGAGTGAAACTAAAGACTTTCTGAGCTCCCAGACCAGAGGGGGCTCCCTGAAGTATTTCACTGAAAGGTTGGGACACTGCAAGGGATGGAGGCTCCCTGTGGCTGGGAATACTGGGAGCATCGGGGTGCTCCCCATGGGGCCCGTCAGGGCAAGGCCTGCCAGCCGGGGCCCATCCCACCTCGCCAGCTAGGAATAGGGCAGCTGGGGGTACCAGGGCAGCCCCAGGCCCAGGAATCGGGCACCTCCCTGGGAATGGGGACAGGCTGAAGCCAGGCTGAGACATGGGCCCATAAGTGGGCCTGGCTCAGTGGGGCCCATGGCTGGGCAGGGCAGGACAGGGCTGTGGGGAGATGGAGACCAGCCATTCTGCCATGTCATGGGGGAAGGTGCTGATGGCCCCAGGGGGCTGGCATGGGGTCCTGGGCTATGAGCAGGGTGAGGGGAGCCCTGGGGGTTAGGCAAGGCCAGTTAGTGCTTTCTGCTTCATTTTGTTTGAAACACTAATTCTCCTTGAATTTACTGTTAGCCAACATTAAAAAGAAAAAGAGTGTATAGGTTACAGAAGCTGTGTTCAGTAGCCAACTCAGATTCAGAAGGATACATCTTTTGCTTTTTAAAAACAATCCTATTTTTAAAACATGAAAAGTTATCTTAAAAATAATATTATTAGAATTTATTTTCCTTTTTCGATAGGGTCCTTAAGAATTTTTATAGAATATTTCCTTGTTTTATTTTACTTGATACACTGGTTTTAAGTTGGAAAACTCACTTTCTTACATTTGAACCTCCTTGACATTTCCCTATCACATGCCACGTGGCAATGCATCATTAAAAGTTAACATTATACTACAGCAGGAGAATTACAGAAAGTCCTTTCTGGTATATAGGTCTCCTAAAGGCATATTTTATACCTGTGATTAATTTTATTTTTATTAATTATTTTAAACATAGCTTGCTTTTCTAATAAAAAATATTAAATGGAGGGTTGGCCAGACATACATTTTATAGATCATATGTATATATTAATTATTGAGTATCTATGCTGTGATTGATAGTTAAGGAAGAGATTCTAAAAGTGTAGTAACTGTTTAAAGAATGGCCTTGATATTAATTGAATCATTATTCCACAATGGGTCTGACTATATGCTGTTTCAAGATTTCTATAGTTAATGTTAAAATATATGTTTTCCTGATTTTATTTTCCAAATTTATTTTAAGTATCAATTAGTGTCAGTGAATATTTAACTGGGAAAAATCTTTAAGGAATGGCTCTGTAAAATGCAGTTTTACTGCATCTTTATCGGGATAATTTGTTATTCTTATTTTCATTCTTGTCAAGTTGAAGAAGACTAACCGGTGATATTGATTGATGTTGGATTCTTTTCTTACAACAGTTGTCCCTCTTTTGCCATCTTGCTATCAATTCAGGCTTACAGGCAAACACTGACATTTAGTCCTATTTTCTTTCATTTTAGCAAATATTGTAAACTTGGATGCTTTGTTTGCAATAGATCTCATACATCACTCACTGTAATTCAAATCCAAAGTATCTAATCAATGTGCATAAATCATAGAACCATAGAATGGTTTAAGTTGAAAGGAACCTCTAAAGATCATCTAGTCCAAGCCCTCTGCCACCGACAGGGACATCTTTGACTAAATCAGGTTGCTCAAAGCCAAGTCCAAACTGATGTTGAATACTTACAGTGATGGGGCATCCACAACTTCTTTGGGCAACCTTTTCCAATATTTCATCACCTAACGGGTGAGGGAAAGCAAAGAAGATGGAGATGGATTCAGATTCTTCTGAGGTATCCAATGATCTTCAGTGACAGGACAAAAGGCGATGAATACCAGGAAATTCCATTTAAACATCAAAATCATTTTAATCAGAACAGTAGTCAAACACTGGGGCAGGTTGCCCAAGGTGGTTGTGGAGTCTCCATCTATGTCTGACTCGACATAGCTTTTAGCAACCCACTCTAGCTGACCCTGCTTTGAGTATGGGAGCTGGACTTGGCAGATTCCAGAGTGCCTTCCAACCTCATCAACTATTCTGTGTTTCAGCATGCTGTCACTTGGGCATCATATACTTCCTGGAGGAGGCTAAAGATCAAGCGTTCTGTAATTTTATGTCTATCCCACCTAAGGAAAGATCATCGTCCAGGTTTCTGTATTATTTAGTTATATGGGAAACAGCAAGGATTCCAATCCTTGATTTAGTAAGAGTTTATTTAATTACAGCAAAGACAGGATCAAGAATGCTAGTCAGTCTAGGCATACCTAGAACACCAGTAGGAGATATAGTTTTAAATTCCTGTCAGAACAGGACTGAATTTTGAGAATCATCTCTGAAATCACCAATAAATATGTTAGAAATCCACTCATATGCCTAAACTGTATACCTCTTCATTCAGTTTATTTGTTTTGGAGGAAGCCATTTGGCAAATTTAATCTTAATTTCAGGTAGAATTAAACTGATTTTTAAGAGATTTATTTTAAGGAAATACATGTCACTGATATATAATCATACCACAAAGCATTCTTCTAAATTAGGTGTACAACTTATTAAAATACTCAACTGTTGATTTTCCAGTGGATTTATTTTATTATTGTAGCTGCAGATTGCTTTTTTTAATTAGTTGATGTCCCCCATGAGGACCAGTGCCTGAAGAACGTGAGCCTTGTCCCAGTTGTCTGAAGAAGGCCTCATCTACTTTTTCCTGACCAAGCAGTCTGTAGTGACACACACAACATGGCCCACTGCGGTCTGCCCATTAATCCCAACCCACAAATTCCCAGCTAGTTCATCACCCACCCCTGGGCAGAGCTCCATGCATTCCTGCTACTGCTCACATAATTGGTGACTCTCCCACCTTGGCTTCTTTTCCTGCCTTTCCTAAAGAGCCTGTATACATCCATGGTAGCACTCCAGCCATGTGAGGTCGCTCGATATGATAGCATTGACACTGTGAAAAATGGTTGGAGCCAAATGTAAAGTGACTTTGTACTTATGTACAAAGAATGTCTCTGGCACTGTTATCCCACAAACTGTGCTCAGAAGAATCCCAGAGAGTGCCCAGTGTAATGGATGGAAAAAATATCCAGGAGCATGCTGGTAACTTACACCATTACCAATCATCAACCGTTAATCCACTTGCAAACTCCCTCCATTTCATTTTGCAGATGCAGTGTAGATGTATCTGCTTCTCAGGAGGGTATCCTACAGTTTGTCACAGAATATAGTTCTTGTTTGCAGGTCTTCTCTCTTACTGATCATTCAGGCATTTTATATAAAGTAAAAAAAAAAAAAAAAAAAAAAAAACACAAAAAGA
>VXBH01004901.1:0-20402 GCA_013400035.1 Rynchops niger
CAGGGAGTGTTATGATAGCACACGGGCTAACAGCCTGAAACTGAAAGAGGGTAGAATTAGATTGGATATCAGGAAGAAATTCTTTACTGTAAGGGTAGTGAGGCACTGGAACAGATTGCCCAGGGAAGTTGTGGATGCCCCATCCCTGTAAGTGTTCAAGGCCAGGCTGGATGAGGCTTTGAGCAGCCTGGTCTAGTGGAAGGTGTCCCTGGCCATTGCAGGGGTGTTGGAACTAGATGATTTTTAAGGTCCCTTTCAACTGAACCATTCTGTGGTGCTGTGATTCTGTGTGTTTTAATTTACTTGAACAAGGAAAATGCTTTCACTGAGCAGCAAGGATAAAAAATTGCTTTCTGAGTAATTACTGCTTTTTCAGATATAAAGTGAATGCATGATAGTTACTCTGAATCTACTGAACTGCCCTAAGTAATGTGTGAAAGAACTGTATGAAAATCATGCATGTATGTACATATACATGGAGCTGGACAGAAATTATTAAAAAAATGTTCGTGTCTGATTTGTATAAAAATATTTTTATGGGGTGAAAGGTACCCATAGGCGTTGCTCAGGTGAGACATTGACTACAGCTCAAAACTCTCCACTGGGAAAACAAACACGGCACAGAAATTATTATGGAGAAGCTTACCAAAAACCTTAATATGCATCTATGTACAGGAAAAAAAAGGAGTACAAATTAATTCTTAACATATTTACATTCTTATAACATGTCTGGGGTGGGAGCCCAGAAGGTGATAGTAAACCAGGCAACAACAGCTAATTTGCTTTAGATTGTTCTGGGTTGATGTGACCAATAAGGTTGCTGTCAGCATATGGCTACCATCTGAGTTGGAAAGCAAAAACATATGAAAATAACAGCCCCCATTGATAGGAATAAATCTACAGACAACCAACATCTTTAGGAAGGGGTTGAGCCTGGGGTTTTGCTGCTGTGCATGATGGCCAGGCCACCAGCCAAACCAGAAAAGAGCGTGTCCTTTTTTCTCAAATCTTTGGAGCTTGCCTGTCACAGCTGGACCACAGTGTTTTGTGTGAGTTTGTATTCTGCACAGAAAGAGTGTGTTGTAGGATAGAGGCTTTGGAATAGAAATCATAATCTACCTACTATACCCATGTTCTGTCATTAAAAAAAAAAAAAAAAATCATAGAATCATTTAGGTTGGAAAGGAACTTAAGATCACCAAGTCCAACTGTTAACCTAACACTGCCAGTCCACCACCAAACCATGTCCCTAAGCACCACATCTACAATGTTTTTCAACACCAGGGGCGCTGACTTAACCACTTCCCTGGGCAGCCTGTTCCAATGCTTGACAACTCTTTCGGTAAAGAATTTTTTCCTAATATCTAATCTAAAATCTTATGCAATTGAGTGTTGTGGTTCTGTCCTCGTGTTCACTTCAGCCCTAAATTTCCCCATGGCACCTCTGCTTTATGACTTTCTGGTGAAGAAAGAGAAAAAAAAAAAAGGACTATGTGAGAAGAACAGTTTGCAGTTATGTAGCACTGTAATTCAGCATTGCCGTTGCCAATAACAGGTCATGAGCTTTGTGCTGAGTCTGCAAGGCCTTAGGGCTGAGGCTTGTCAGGCATACTTTGTCTGAATATTTGTTGACCTGCCTGCAGGTTTGTTTTGCTTGGTTTAGCTGTGACAGCAATTTCCCTAATTGATCAGGTGCCTACAGCTAATTTGCTCTACTTTTAGAGTAGTATAACCATAGTTCTGATAAGTAGTTATTCTGCATAGAATGAGATATATACAGCTCTAAGACAGTGACATAGTGTAGAGAAATAAAGATATGGTAGGAAAGCAGACACCTGGAGAACTGGGACAGAGGATGTGGTGCAGAGGAGCACAGGTATAGGTGGTAAGAGATGGGGCACAGGCTTGGCACTGGGGACACCACAGCTGTGAACAATTCACCTTTTGTCAGTTAAAGAAGCACCATACATAGTGAATTTGGATGTAACATGGAGCTGCAAACCAATGAAGAAAGAGCAAGGCTGTAAAAGCATGTAAGTTAACATGTCAAAACAAACCCAACTAGACCCTTAGAGAGAGGAAGAGAGACCCACCAACATGAACATCATAGTCCTCCCTGTAAAGAACTCCAGAGGCTCACAACTCACTGTCAATCACTGTCGGCCCCCTCACCCCCAACTCACACACATGTACCAGAATGAAACCAACAACTAGAAGAGCAACGGGAGGATAACATCGGGAATAGGGGCTGAATCTGAGAAGTGTGTTCACGATTTTATCCACATTCTTTTTTTACTAGCAATTAGATCTAAACTAATAATGATTAGACTCTTAATATTTAATTTATACTAATGATTAGTTCTTGGCTTTACTTATGTATAAGGTGCTCTTTCTTTTTGGCCTTTGGCAAGATTTTGAGTACAGCAAGTTTAAGTATCCTGTAATGACTTCACGTTACTTGATAACCATTGTGCTATCCAGTCATTTTAGTAGTAAAATGTGCATCTTACTGTCACCGTTTTCAAAGAATTTGAGTTATGTGTTTGTGAAAAAAAAAAGATTGAACTTAAAAAATAGTTCAATCAATAATGACCTTCAAGAAATCTTCAGTAAGAAGTTTTATTTTGAGATCTACATAGACACTACTTGAAATCTGATAATAATAATAATAAAAAAACCCAAACAAACAAAAAAAACCCAAACAAACAAAAATAAAAAAACAAAACCCAAAACAAAAAGCTAAAGACAAACAAACAAAAACCCAGGTTGTTCGGTAGAATGAGCAACACAAGCCAAGGTTAATGGAATTAGTTGATGCATTAAATTCATAAAGAGCAAGGTTAGTATTGACACTGAAATATGTACAACTTGTTTTTTAATTCTACACTGATCAGTGTAGATATGAATATGGTATAGAGGCCACGAGAGGCAAGGGAGCTACAAATATTTTTAAAGAGATTTTATTATTTTCATTGCATTAAAATATTTTGTAAATGGAGGTATTTGTTTTATAGAAATCCAGGAATATTGAAGAATAGTTCATACTCTTCTTTTTATGTGTATTTTTTTGGTGTTGCATAAAACTTTAGCTGTTATGAACCAAATGGTGCCCTGTGTTTCACGCAAAGCATCGAGAGTCACTATGAATACTCCAGAAGGTAGAATTAAGTTCCATTGTGTAAGAATGAAGAGCGCTAGCTGTAAAGGCGATAAACTCACCTTCACTAAAAATATTGTTTGCATGTTAGATATGTAATTATTTACAGCATATGATTTATAAAGAGATATTTTTAAAAAAGTTTCTAATTTCTTAATTTTCAATAAGTTATAAGCACCTATTCCCTTAAATTTACTTTAGGAAAATAGAGTAGAGAACTTTAAAATATAGCAGTTCTTTATTTTTGATGTAAACATGGCTACATACATTCATAAATTTTTAGAACTTATGATTTTTTCACTATGCTGCTTAATATGCGAATTTATCAACCTCTTTTATAAAGCCATAGAATGCTTACTTTAGTTAGCATGTCTTTTACTTTTCACTGAATAAACCTACCTGAGAAAAAAATTAGACTTGTTACACTTCAATAACCAAAAAAAAAAAAAAAAAAAAAAAAACAAAAAACAATAAANNNNAAAAAATCACAACACTATATAAATATAGGATACCAACATCTACATTAATGAGGTTGTAACAGAAATGTAAAAACAATAAATGTGTATCATCTAAATAGTAATTTTCTGATTTTTTTTTGTTTTCACACAGCTATGTTAATCTCCATGTCCAGGATGAATAGGAGAAGAAATAATGGGTTTAAGTGCACCAATAGAGATTTCAACTGGACATAAGAAAACTGGAACAAATTGCCCGAAGGATATTGTGGGTCTCCAAAAATGAAGGCCGTTGAGGGCAGCCTAAAAATATACTTGACAGGCATGAAATAGGTAAGTCTGATCATGCTATGAAGCAGAAGTTGACACTCTACAGTTCTTTTCCAGCTGGACTGTATAAGGCTGTGCTATTTACCTTTGATCTGCTCTATGCTGGTTTGAGAATGCCAGTTTCATGGGACAGCTGCAGATCAGTCCATGAGAAATGCTGAGTTTCTTTGTTTGCTTTCTATTTAAATTCAGCCCCTTTTTTTGGAATAAACCCAAATTTTAGAAAGCTTCCCATGAAGTTCAAACCCTATTATTGAGTCAGATTTAATACAGAGCTTATGTCTGACACCTTCTAGGGTAATGGCATTCCACAGTCTCATTAGTTTTAGACTTCAGAAGCATTTCAGAGTCTTCCCAAGCCCACAGTTGTCTTGATATTATTTTCTCATCAGCTTCAGAGAAAATAGAGCTCTTGTTTCTATTTAAGAACTTCAGGGACAGTGTGACGGGAAATCAAGAATTTTATACAAAAACAAAGAAAAACAAATCAACAAGACCAATCCTTTGGTATTAGAGAAGCAGTCTGCACAGTTACATTCTTTTAAAAACCAGCAAAATACAGGACAATGGCACTCAAAGTATAAATTTATCCTGCTTTTTGTTCTGTGAGTTAATGATGGCCTGAGGTCTAGAAGCCTGTTCTACAGTCTTGATTCTGGTAGTGATGCATGTGTCACTGAACTGGTACTTTTTGCTAAGAAAATATCTTTTTTTAAAATTCTATTTTTAAGGGCTGTCATTCTTGATTTCAGTCAGAAAAAAACCCCAAATTTTCAAGATTCTTTTTCTAAAAAATCCAGCAATAAAGATATTAGAGAATTGATCAAAGTAAACATCAATAGTACTGTAGAGAGATTTTTTTTGATGTTTCCAGATGCAAGGTGCCAGTGTAGTTTTTCAGATGTGAGGGTCATTTTGTTCTTTTGTTGCTGGTGGTTTTTTTTGTATGCATCTTGGTATTAATGTTTGTTTTGACATTTGAACAGTTCTGACATATAACATTTTGACAGCTATGCTAAAATGGAGATTATGAAGTGAAATCTCAGAGAAAGCCACACAAAAATAATTAGTTATGTTGAAGGCTTCCCTTCGCTTAGATAAAATAAATTGAAAGACCATTATATAGATTGCATATATAGTTCTCAGACTTCACAAGAGACATGAAGAAGAATGCACAGAGTAAACCTTGATGAATGAAGATCATACAGTTTGCAGATATGCTACTGTCTGATCTATATCTCTTTTCACAAGGGTAAGATTGTAAATGGATTATATTCTATTTCTGTATACTTGGATACACATAGACACAGAGACGTATAAGGAATCACATACTTTTCTAAGGGAACAGTAATATAGAATCTTTTTAAGACTGAAGGTGAATGCTAATATGTCTAGTGATAGCAATGTGCAACCTGAATCAAGATGGCATTGGTAAACTTGGCTTTTCGATTCATCTTATTAGTATAACATACTTATTTTTATCTTGAGGACACTAATGCAAACATGTAAATAAATATAAGCAATGTTTAAATAAGCCTCCCATTCTAGTACAGAATACTATTTATGAATTCAAAATGTTTAGCTTTACTAAGTAAGATATAAAGCACATGCAGTGAATATTAGACACAGAATACAGTCTATATCAAAGAATGCAGTGGCAAAAATATTTCCTCTGTTCTTTAGTTTTGTCTTTTGCTGGTGGAATAAGGGCAGATACTGTTCTGATCTGCACAGAATGAATTGAAAGGAATAGAGTGAGAAGCCTGGTGAGTTTTCCACCATTATGGAATTTCCACCATTATACCACTTCAGTCATCATGAGCAGGGTGTTCAGAAACCAATAAGGAAATCTGCTTCACTAGAAGCAGCTACTTTGTTAGAGAATGTTATGACATGAAGGATTATCCAGCTTGCAGGTGTGTAGAGATCTCAACTGTGCTGGGCTCGTAGGATTCTATAATGCACAAGAACACGGAGGCTTTATCCTCTCTAACGGACCCAACCATCTCAAAAGTGGGAGGACAAACTAAACTGACCCCCGAAGTGGGCCCAGAGGGGGACTAGTAAAATAACAGACAATCTCATGTCAAAGATGATCCACGTCAGGGAGTTTGGAGTCTAGCAGGTGTGCCCTGCAGGGGTCTAAGATCTCATAGAAAGTTTGTGCAGAGAGTTCAGCCTGTTTAGGAAAGGAAACGTACATGCAGCATGGGAAGCTGTCAGAAAGAGAGGCTATTTTGGATAAAAATTAAGTCCTTTTTATATCACAGACACATAAGAGGTCATAGAACATCACCTCTTCGAGGTGCTGTTAATTTCTACTTTTTACCTGGGGGAGACAATAGGTGATGAAGATTTCTTTCAGATCAATTATTTTTACCAGACTGTTTTCCTGTTCATGCAGTTCGAACAGCAAATGCAGGTAGTGATTCTTACTTTCTCAGGAAGTTTTATCCCTTTTTACAGACTATTTTTTCACCTTTTCAAACGATAAGTTGTCTTTACCGTTTCCTGATTTTCCAATTTGGATGTGTCTGGTTTCTAAGTACCCAGCTGTGGAATAATTACAAAATTGGCCAAGAATACAAAAGTACAGCATTGTTCACGCTTTAAGAAAAGTCATAAAGTCAAGAGGCTTCTGAGGTAGAAAACAGACGCAGCTGGCACACGAAGAATGCAACATCTGCAATTCCCTGTACAAGGTTGTTTGCGAAACTACACGAGGGATGGAACGAAACTCAATTGTTCTGTGGCCTTCCCTTGTGATGAATAGCAGATATGGGAACGAGATGGTACTACGGAACAGATAAACTGCCTACTTGCTTACTATGAAACAGATAAGCAGCCCTACTCGCTACCCAAGCCACCATTTCATCAAATGATGATGAAATGCTGTCCTTTGTGCAAACTTTGCTCATTACAATGTACCAAAACACACCTCAATCCAGGAGGCTACCCACCCCCAAGGCATGACCGCTCCTCCTTGAGTACACCAATCATAACAAAAGTATTCATGACTAAAGTCACTCAAACTCTGCATTGAAGATAAAATATAGTATAAAAATAGTCTGAGGGAGGGGGGATATCAGGAAAGACACCATTGCGAACAAGTCTGGAGAACTCCATCACTGACTTCCAGGACCAGTCGACAGGCTGAGCCTTTCTTCCCCTGCCATAGGGACGCCTTTGGGTAAGACTTAGATTATACCGAGTGTTTCCTTGGGGGACTTAGAAATTTCTCTAGAGAATCTCTATCCTACATTTATAGCTAGGCTGCATCGTTTATAACTTTGTCACACGTCTTGTATATGTAACAATACTTTCATTTGCACGTGCTTTGCAGACAGTGTATTTATCACTGGCAATCCTAAGAACCTGTGCATCTGTTGTTTAAGCAAACTGCACTGTTTAAGTAGCTAGTCGTTTTGGTTTCTCACTGAATGTGACCAAAGACTCAAGAGTGGCCGTGCTAGTTCAAGAGCACAACTAGACGGAAGGTGCAGTCCATTATTAGTGTATCCAAATTGTAATAGGTTAATACATACTAAACGCAATTGGACTGATAGTGCTGAATTGGGCATCACTCAGAATTTAAACCTAGTCGCACCTAGCCTCCCACCTTGGTGAGGAGTGTTAGATTGCAAGGGGGTTTATCTTCTGCCAAAACCTCCCTGCCCCTTTTCACGCAACACCAGCTCTACTTCAAAGATGCTAGCTGCACTTTTCAAGGATGCTCTGGTTCCTGGGACCTAGTCCTCAGGCTAACAGCTCCCAGGCTGGCAGGAAAATTCCCTGTAAGTATTTCAGTAGGCATTTTCTGCTGTTCAGAAATTTTCCTTTTCTAACAAGATAGCCTTTTCTGGTTGCTTACCTCAGAGGGAGAGAGGGAAAGGAGGTGTAATTTCAAGATCTACATTATCTGTCTTATCTGTGTTGTAAAATTATCCTACTCCTTTCCGTAAATGTCTCTATACAGACAGCATTTATGACTCATGACACTGGGAAGAATGCATAAAAAGTACTTGACAAAATAAACAAGGATGTACCTGGACTTTATGCATCTAAGGCCTTATGCGTATAATTGCAGAGAAAAAAAATGTGAATGGGAAAGAGAGTTCAGCAACACCCACAGTTTTTCACTACTGAAAATGGTCCTGTAAAGTTGCAAATAGCTTCCTGACAAATAGGAGTAATATGGTATAGTTAAGGACACCGTTAGCATGCTAACCGTGACATTCAGATTCTCAAATACCTACTTATGCTCAATATATGTTGGTATTCCATTTTCTGTAAACTCTGAATCAAAGGGCTTTTCAGAACACTTTTGCTTAAGAATGTGTTTATGTATGAAATCTGCAATGACTTTTTCTCAAATGGAAATGCCAGGCTATTAAATTATGCAAGTAAAGTTAAAAAGACTCTTCATGGTCACTGCTTGTCTTTCAAAAAGAGACTACTAAAGGGAGATCTTTAAGAGAAGTTTTTCTCTTTTGACACTTATGTCATCACCAAGTCCTATGACTGGTATCTGTAGTAGTATTTCTTTAAAAGACAAAACTATAATGACAAGAAATTCTATTGATATCACTGGTGTGTGGAAAGAGTGGGGCCTTTTGCTCTCTGGAGAAGGTAGATAGTACCATTGATGGTATCTGCTCAAAAAGAAGTAATGATGTCTAGCCGGTAATGTAGTGTTGCAGTCAAATTACACTTATTAGGGTTTGTTTGGTTGGTTGGGTTTTTTCCAGTCAATATTACATGTGAAGAATTTTCTCTAATCACTTGCTAATTAGCTAATTTGCAGATGACACCAAGTTTGGTGGGAGTGTTGATCTGCTTGGGGGTAGAAAGGCTCTACAGAGGGATCTGAACAGGCAGCATTGATGGACCTAGGCCAATCATATGAGGCTCAACAGGGCCAAGTGCCAAGTCCTGCATTTGGGTTGCAACAACCCCATGCAATGCTACAGGCTTGGGGTGGAGTGGCTGGAAAGCTGCCTGGCAGAAAAGGACCTGGGGGTGTTGGTCGACAGCTGGCTGAATATGAGCCAGCAGTGGGCCCAGGTGGCCAAGAAGACCAATAGCATCCTGGCTTGTATCAGAAATAGTGTGGCCAGCAGGATGAGGAAAGTGATTTTGCTGCTATGCTTGGCATTGGTGAGGCCCCCCCTCGAATACTGTGTTCAGTTTTGGGCCCCTCAATACAAGAAAGACATTGAGGTGCTGGAGCGTGTCCAAATGACAACAAAGCTGGTGAAGAGAACAAGTCCTGTGAGGAGCAGCTGAGGTAACTGGGGTTGTTTAGCCTGGAGAGTCTGAGGGAAGATCTTATCACTCTCTACAACTACCAGAAAAGAGGTTGAAGAGAGGTGGGGGTCAGTCTCTTTTCCCAAGTAACAAGCAACAGGACAAGAGGAAATGTCCTCAAGTTATGCCATGGGAGGTTTAGATTGGATATTAGGGAAAAATTTCTTCATTGAAAAGGTTAAGAAGCATTGGAATAGGTTGCACAGGGAAGTGGTTGAGGCACCATCCCTGTGGTATTTAAAAGACGGGTAGACCTCGTGCTTAGGGACATGGTTTATTGGTGGACTTGGCAGTGTTAGGTTGATGGTTGGACTTGATGATCTTAAGGGTCTTTTCCAATCTAAATGATTCTATGAATGTATGATTCTAGTGGGTGAGACAAAGGGTGAATTATTTGAAAAATTCCTAAATTGTCTAAGAAGCTTTCTTACACTGGAACTGCTAAAATAAACTAGTAAGATGTGCGTTATTCTCCTGTTTAATTCAGATCTTACCTATCATGCACCAGTGCTTGGAGTTTCACTACAAGCTTATTTGTGTCACTGATTGTCCGAGGATTAGAGGATGTATTTTTGGCAGCAATATTATTTATATAAATGTTCTCTGAAGGTTAATTATTTCTGGAAATGGCAACAATATAGTAATTCATTCTGGGCCTGGTTCCACCACTTTTCTTCCTACAGAGCTGAAGCCTGAGAGAAGCCCCAATAAATCAGTGAAGTCACTCATAAATAATGCAGTATTCACCTTGAATGAAAATGGAAAAATCAAGTCCTCTGCTGTCAAAATCCCTTATGACTTTTTTTTATTTCACCCTTATATTCTGCTTGTTTAATAGTGACATTTTCTATTGAAGATTCTACCAAAACATTCATAGCACAGTCAGATGTGATTCTTCATGAATGCTACAAATGAGAAATACTAAAACTACTTCTCTCCTTCTTTTTCAGAAAGAGCAATTTCAGCAATACAAAGAAAGGCATTGTGAAGCATGTAGTTTTCAATTCCTTTGAAATGTTTGCATCTTATTCTGAGTCTCTTTAAGAAAATCGTGTCAAAAAAACAAGGAAAAGGCAACAACTGGCTATTGTATTTCTACTGACATAACATCAGCCTTAAATAGAAGTGAAAAGAGCACAGACAGTTCTGGGTAGAAGTAGAGAAGATGAACAGCAGAAAAAGTACAACAAGAAATTACTATAAGCCTTGTTTTGTTTTATTTTGTTTTGTTTTAATCTACATATTTCATATTTATCTACTCATTCCTTTAGATTCAACTGAAAGAATTAAGTTGATTTCTTAATGGTATTATTAAATCCGCAAATATAACTCATTATAAGAAAGCACTGGTCAACAAGGGCCATTTTTGGGTTTCAACACATCTACTGAAGCCTGACAGCTGGAAGCTCAGTTAGAATTTTAGGCTTCACTAACTACTTTGATAGTAATGTCACAGAACCACAGAACTGTAGTGGTTGGAAGGGACCTTCATCTAGTCCAACTCCCCTGCCAAAGCATATTCACCTAGACCAGCCCGGACAGGAACACACCCAGGCAGGTTTTGAATATCTTCAGAGAAGGAGACTCCACAATCTCTCTGGACAGCCTGTTCCAGTGCTCTGTCACCTCAAAGTAAGGAATCTTTTCCTCGTGTTGAAATGGAATTTCCTGTGTTCCAGTTTGTGTCCTGTCACCAGGCACCACTGAAAAGAGTCTGGCCCCACCTTCTTGAATACCCATTTTTAGATATTGACAAGCATGGATAAGATCCCCTCTCAGTCTTCTTTTCTGCAGGCTAAACAGTACCAGGTCTCTCAGACTTTCCTCATATGAGAGGTGCTCCAGTCCCTTGATCATCTTTGTAGCCCTCTGCTGGACTCTTTGCAGTACTCTCCTGTCCTTCTGGAACTGGGGAGGCCAGAACTGGACACAGTGCTCTAGATGCGGCCTCACCAGGGCAGAGTAGAGGGGAAGGATGACCTGTCTTGACCTGCTAGCCACACTCTTTTTAATGCACCCCAGGGCACCATTGGCCTTCTTGGCCACAAGGGCACATTGCTGCCTCGTGGTCAACTTGTTGTCCACCATGACTCCAAGGTCTCTCTCTACAGAGCTGCTTTCCAATAGGTCAGCCCCTAACCTGTACAGGTGTGAGGGGTTATTCCCCTCTAGGTGCGGGACCCTACACTGGCCCTTGTTGAATTTTATAAGGTTCCTCTCCGCCGAACTCTCTAGTCTGTCCAGGTCTCGCTGAATGGCAGCACAGCCTTCTGGTGTGTCAGCCACCCCTCTCAGCTTCGTGTCATTGGCAAACTTGCTGAGGGTGCACTCTATCCCCTCATCCCGGTCACTGATGAATATATTTAACAAGACTGAACCCAGTACTGACCCCTGAGAAACACCACTCGTTATAGGCTTCCAACTGGACTCTGCACTGCTGATCACAACCCTCTGAGCTCTGCCATTCATCCAGTTCTCAATCCACCTCACTGTCCACTCATCTAACTCACATTTCCTAAGCTTACCTATGAGGATCTTTTTGGACACAGTGTCAGAAGCCTTGCTAAAGTCAAGGTAGACAATGTCCACTAACCTCCCCTCATCCACCCATCCAGTCACTCCATAATAGAAGGCTATCAGGTTGACCAGGCAGGATTTCCCTTTGATATATCCATGCTGATCACTCCTGATGACCTTCTTTTCTTCCACATGCTTAGAGATGACATCCAGGATGAGCTGTTCCATCACCTTTCCACGGACGGAGGTGAGGCTGACTGGTTTGTAGTTTTCTGGGTCCTCCTTCTTGCCTTTTTTGAAGAATGGCGTGACATTAGCTTTCCTCCAGTCCTGAGGCACCACATCTGTTTTCCATGACCTTTCAAAGATGATGGAAAACAGCTTTGCAATGACATCTGACAGCTCCCTCATCACTCATGGGTGCATCTCATCAGGGCCCATGGATTTGTGGACGTCAAGTTTGCCTAAATGATCTCTAACATGATCCTCCTTGATCGAGGAAGTCTTCCTTAGTCCAGGTTCTCTCTCTTATTTCCAGGGTCTGTGATTCTTGAGGGCTCGCCTTAGCAGTAGAGACTGAAGCATAGACAGCATTTAGTAACTGCCTTCTCTGCATCCTCCGTCACCTGGGCACATCCCCCATTCAGTAGCAGGCCCACATTTTCCCTAGTCTTGCTTTTGCTGCTGATGTACTTGAAGAAGGACTTCCTATTGTCCTTGACATCCTTTGCCAGGTTTAATTCCAAGTGGGCCCTAGCCTTCCTCATTGCATCCCTGCATACTCTGAAAATGCTCCTATACTTCTCCCTTGTGGTCAGTCTTTTTTTTCCACATTCTGTAAACTTCCTTCTTCCATCTGAGTTTTTCCAGAAGCTTCTTGTTTATCCATGAAGGTTTCCTGCCTCCTTTGTCTGATTTCTTGCTCCTAGGGATGCACCGATCTTAAGCTTGGAGGAAGTGGTGCTTAAATATTAACCAGCTCTCTTGCACCCCCTTTCCTTCTACAGCCTTAACCCATGGGATTTTGTTTGCATTTTGAAAAAGAGAATCTGTGTATAGAACAGGAAATAATACATTAAGTGATTTGAAATGTGAATTCAAAGAAAAGTACCAATTATGTACACATTTTGAATAACATATTTTCTATATATGTGCATATATACATATATATCTATTTTTGCATACACGCCTTCCATGTTTTGACAATAGTCTCTGAATTTAACTGTTTATATGCTGATGTAAATTTCCAGCAGATATCTTTACTATATCATTGTTATTATCCGTATCTGTTAAACCTCATCGGAGTCTGGTGCTCATGGCTAACATAGTCTTTGTTTTCTCTGGTAAGTCTTCCTCTAAATCATTATGCAACATCAACTGAGTGATAAAGCTTCACAATCTCATGACGCTCTAGTGATTTCAGCTTCATTTAATTTTTAGTAAGGGAGATTGACAGTGAACTTACTTATTTAATTTCTAGTCTTTTAGTTTAATACAACTCTTCAGTACATGTTTCTATTTGAACTAGCTATTTCTTACCAAAGAGTCCTTTCCACAGCAAAAGAACTTTCATGCTCAGAAATAAAGAAATTATTGCCTGTGATCCATTCACAAGCTCTTTCTCCTAATTTCTTAGATAAATTCTGCCATTTGCAACAAGATGCATAGTGCTTAGAGTCTGTATTGGTGTCATAAAGTCAGCAGATAAGTTGTAGTCTGAAAACTTAAGCAGAAGATCTCTGCAAAATTTTATCCCTGTAACACTTCAACAAGAGAAGAAAACAGAAAGATCCTTTCTTTTCTGGAGATTCTGCCTTTCTTGATCCTGGATAAATAAGATCTGCATTTAAGAAATTCTATTTCTATTCTCCCTCCAAACTTTCATTGACATATGAGAATTTAGAGCTACCTCTAAACCTCAGGACAAAACGTTTATACAAAAAATAAGTGCTAAGAATACAAATTCTGTATTCTTCTTAGGGACTGTAAAGGGAATCTGTGGTGATTAGATCAAGCAAAGATGTTTGCCATGTAGCTGTCTATAACTGATTGGTAAATTACATCTAGGTGTACTCTGAAGGAAGAAGATAGTGATTACTATAAAATAAATTCATTAAATGAAGAATTAACAGAGAGAAGGAAATGTACAAATCTGAGGGTGAAATGAGTCTGAGAGTAAAACAATGACATTTAGGTGTCTATAGGTTTGTCACATATCTAATATCCTTATAATGTTGATGAACATCTAGTTAATAAAGTAAGTGCAGTCCAGACAGTCAATTGAATTATTTAGTTGACTTTGAAGCACACACCTAAAACATTACTCAGTTCTCTAAATATTTGCACCTAGAGCTGTTTAAGGGAGAACCACTTCATTTTACTTCTTTATTTAACTGGGAAAGACAAGTGGTCATGGGAAGGTCACACTTTATGGCATCCTTTTGTTTGAGAATCTTCTACATGTTATATATGCGTCATCCTCCTATTTGAAGGGAAAAAGGTATATGGGATTTTTAAGTCAAACCACAGTTTTAAATATCTTAAGACCATTTTCCTCCTTTTACAATTATTTTTGAGGATTTTCATACCCTGATGGCCTAGTCAAAGCAAAAGTATAACCTCCCCATATGCCCTTTTTCCTCGTGCTTCCTGTGATAGTAAATGGAAAGCTATTGTTTCTCTTGGGCTGAAACCTCCCAGGCCCTCTGCACCCACAGTGATGATGAAAGAGCCCTCATGGGTGCCTGGTGTCCCTGGGAATGAAACAAGTCTCTGGGAAAGGGTTACAGGGCTGATGAAATCTATGAGGTTCACCATCTACACAAGGGGCCACAAGACTTATGTCATAATGTTTAAAGTTAAATGGGTTCTTAGCATAATTTCCACAAAAAATGTTGTTACCTACAAATCAAATAACAACAAGCTTGGGCAGCTGTCCTAGAAATAAATTTTCCTGGTTGCTGACGTTACTGCCAGCTGGTATGCTGAACTCATTTCTAATGTTTGGCTAAATGTCCAAACACCTTTTGGAAAGTTGGATGACCTTCTAAACAGGTTACAGAATATACCTCCAATATCTGCACCATACATCACAGGAACATCTTAATACCCAGAGAGACCATTGCCAGCCTGGGCTCTGTAATTTACATAAAAGTACAGGTACCCATAATTCTTTCTACTACCATTTTGGCATGTTTTCTTAAAATATCAGAGGCTTCCAGAGCAAAAGATGCAGCTTCACAATCACCTCCTGTTGTGTGAAAAAGGGCAGGGTGGTTTTGGCAGAAGGTAAACCCTCTTGCATTCTAACACTCCTCACCAAGGTGGGAGGCTAGGTGCGACTAGGTTTAAATTCTGAGTGATGCCCAATTCAGCACTATCAGTCCAATTGCGTTTAGTATGTATTAACCTATTACAATTTGGATACACTAATAATGGACTGCACCTTCCGTCTAGTTGTGCTCTTGAACTAGCACGGCCACTCTTGAGTCTTTGGTCACATTCAGTGAGAAACCAAAACGACTAGCTACTTAAACAGTGCAGTTTGCTTAAACAACAGATGTACAGGTTCTTAGGATTGCCAGTGATAAATACACTGTCTGCAAAGCACGTGCAAATGAAAGTATTGTTACATATACAAGACGTGTGACAAAGTTATAAACGATGCAGCCTAGCTATAAATGTAGGATAGAGATTCTCTAGAGAAATTTCTAAGTCCCCCAAGGAAACACTCGGTATAATCTAAGTCTTACCCAAAGGCGTCCCTATGGCAGGGGAAGAAAGGCTCAGCCTGTCGACTGGTCCCGGAAGTCAGTGATGGAGTTCTCCAGACTTGTTCGCAATGGTGTCTTTCCTGATATCCCCCCTCCCTCAGACTATTTTTATACTATATTTTATCTTCAATGCAGAGTTTGAGTGACTTTAGTCATACATACTTCTATCACGATTGGTGTAAAATTCTCTCACTTCACAATTAAAGGTATAGTTTATGAGAAGTTCAGGGCACAAACTCAAGCAGGAGTGGTCGCAACTTGGAGGTGGGCAGCCTTCAGGATGGAGGTGTGTTTTGGTACTATAATGACATTATAATGAGCAAAGTTCACACAAAGGACAGCATTTCATCAACATTTGAAAAATTTTGGCTCCAAGTATCGAGCAGGCAGCTAATTGGCAGCTTATCTGTTTCATGGTATCATCCCATGCCCGTATCTGCTATACATCATAAGGTAAAGCCGCAGAATAATTGCATCCTGTCCCATACTTCATATAGCTTATCAGGGAACCACAGATGTTGTATTCTTCATGCCAGCTGCGTCTATTTTCTAACTCAGAAGCCTCTTGATTTTACACTTTTCCTTAATGTGCGAACAATGATGTACTTTTGTATTTTTAGCCAATTTAGTAATTATTCCACACCTCCCCAAAGCAAAATGAGACATGATTGTTCTGGTCTGTGTTTATTTCAATTCTGTCACTGTATTGGCAGTTTACCGGCACATCATGCAGCTTATCATATGTCACTGTTATGATTTCATTGTTATTTCCACTCCCTGGAACACAGCACAATAAATGAACTACGAAGTCTCCAACAAGTCGGTGCTCTACAAGATCCGTGTAAAGACAGAGTGAGTTACCGCCCCCCCCCAACACCCCACCCAGTGATGTGTGCCACAAAGGGAAATTCCTTAGCAGCAGCAAAGTCCCCAAAATACATGCCAGATCCTAGATGTCAGAAGAAGTATAAGGTTTTACATCCATTTTGAGCTTTATTTTCCTTATGATTGTGTCACGAACCAGTCCCACTGCTGAAGAGTCAATAGCTGAAGCTTTGGTTTGAGGTTTAAGATGATTCATGCGTTCCATCAACATGGAGAGGGATGGATAATAGCCTTTCCAGAAAGTATACTGCCATGTCTTGCCCCACAGTGCAGTTTAAGAGATAGTATCTTTGCTGATGCTATTCCAGCTGTACGGATACCATATTTCCACCAGCCACGCCTCTCACTAACTGGAGAGTTCCAGGGGCCTCACTGGCTGTGCAGTAAAGTTTGAGCTGGTGTTTTGTGGGCAGATCCTGGCACTAGAATTTCGGAGTAGCATGATGTAGAAACCCTTGTCGACCATCCTTCTTTTTCCTCTCACTCTACTGCCAGGCACTAGATATCTTGAGCATGGGAGGCCTCTCTCCAGCTGTTGAACTTCTGGGGCCAGCTACACTATTTCAGTAGCAGATGTTTCTTTTTTATTTTGCAGCAAAGCTCATCTCAATTTTTTAATTTCGGTCCTCATTAGGACTGACTTTTTGAAGTTCTTCAGAGTAAAATGTTCCTTCAAAAGCTTTGTAATAGACCATAGTCTATTAAGCGGTACACAGTTACCTGTCCCCTTCTCACAACTTCAGCTACTATGAAAATTTCACATGTGACATCTGCTCATACCTTTTCTCAAATCCTTCTGTTGTTCTAGACATGCAGACATGGTCTTCCTTTTTGAGCAGAGGTGCAGATTCTTCAGTTTTAAACCATGTTGGCTGTCACCAATCACCTCCTTATTTTCCACATGACTTAGCAGAGTTTCTAGGAGGATCTGCTCCATGATCTTGCTTGGTACAGAGGTGAGACTGACCGGTTTGTAGTTCCCCAGGTCTTCCTCTTTTCCCTTTTTGAAAATGGGAGTTATGTTTCCCCTTTTCCAGTCAGTGTGAACTTCACCAGACTGCCACAACTTTTCAAATATAATGGAAAATGGCATAGCAACTTAATTCCAGAGAGTTATGCCACTGACAGCACCAACATTGTTTAGAGACAAATTCTGAAGTGATGTAAATTTCTGTAGTCATGAATGTAATAATTATGTTCTTATATGCCTGCAAGAAAAAAGTTTAATGAAAGATGGGAATGTTCAATTCATGGTAACAGAGTCTGAAGTTCCTGGAATGTATGAAATGTGTACTGCTGCTTTGTTTTACTTACTATACTTCTTTCTGAGCACAATGTTGATTACAAAACATTGTTTAGGTTTGCATTTCCAAAAGTTTAAGAAAAAAAAAATGGAGTAAAATCACATATCAACAAATATAAAGAAAAATTACTTAATTTAATGATAACAAAGACTGAATTTTGAATATAAAAGTAATATGCTTTTCTGCATCATTCTGGTGTATGCATGGGTATGTGTGTGCATGTATTTTTACATGTACACGTGTATTTTTACAATGTACACATATATAGATAAGTATATCTATGTTTTTAGATACAGACATTGTGAATGAGTATTTGTATGCATGCATATGTATGTCTATAAACACAGTTGTATGTCTTTTGTCTTCTGTTATTTATATGCAGGAACATCTTATGAATGTTGCATTACATCTTTGAAAGTTAAAGAGTATGATTTTGTTATATATGAATTAATCTTTTAATGTGTTCATTCTGCAAAATGAATGGGAAAAGTAGTGGCAAATATTCAAGAACTGATAGCTTAACATTTGCATGTGATTCCCTTCATAAATTTAAAGGAAACGCTTAAGACGAAACTCTCATATGAATAATAACTAACTCTGTAAAATGCCTGGGTACTAAGTATAAGGATCAAATACCATGATATTGGAAATACTTTCAGAGACTTTTACTTATTTTTGTAAAAAAATGTCGAATAAAATTGCACTTAAAATTGGTTGGTGTTTGCAAGATCATAAAATATAGCATTTTATGCCCACCACATTCAACTTTCAATGACAATGCAAGTTCATCATCTGTATTCATGGAGCAGTAAGTATACCTTCTCCCTTCTTCTTCCTTCAGCATGCTAATCAGTTTCCATAAAATAAAAATGTGGCCAGAAACTCAAATTTGAGGTCCCACACAGGTTCACTTCTCCTTCAAAGTAAAACTCTGAATACACATGACATTTATATATGGCTAAAAATATAAAATAAATTCTGAGATTAGTTGTGGTATGTGTTTCCAAACAAATAAAGGAGATATAAAATCTTGTAGAAAACATAAAAAGATTAATGAATCATACAGCCTGAAATCTAAGCTGTGAGGTGGTTATTTAGACCCGAAGTGAACGCAGTGTGCTTGACTTGGCTGTCCTTACCTGCCAGTCATAAGAGCTTGGCAGGGATAAGTGATCCTGAATTGAGGGGAGTGATGCATTAACCATAGTCCCAGTGGCTGATGAAGGCACTGCTGATGTGTTATCTTTCTTGTGACTATGCTGGAAAAATCTGCAACATGCATTTGCATATCAGAAGAAGCATGCCATAATATTAAAAAAAAAAAAAAAAAAAAAAAATAAGAGGCCATGGGTTTAGGGAGTAACATGGGAAGTTATATAAAATGTTTTCTAATGAAAAGGGACAGCAGACTGTAAAATTCATGTAATCTCATTTTTAGAACACCTGTTTGTCTTACTACTTTTCACCAGTAAGCAAAAGGATTTTAAAAACGGATGGTTTGGTGATAATCTGTTTCAGATCATTGCATGTTTTTAGAGTGCTCCATGTCCAGAAGACATGCTATTCAGTAATGGAATTAGGTGACTAGTATGGAGAGATTCTGAGAACAATCTCATTATTTCTACTGGGAATAACACATAATTTTGTCATTTACTCTTATTGACAGAAAACTACAAACATAAGGAAAATTATCCATGGAGAAGCTTCACTTGGCTTCAACAGTAATAGCTACAAGATGAACTGATGTTCATCATTTGGGTGTGTCCTGGTTTGAGGTAAAACAGAACTCCTATGAGTGGAGTATTGGAATGGAAGGATACTGACTCTTCAGGAAGGACAGGCAGGGGGGACAAGGAGGGGGGTCACCCTCTATGTTAAGGACCAGCTGGAGTGCACGGAGCTATGCTTGGGGATGAATGAGGAGCCAGCTGAGAGCTTATGGGTCAGAGTTAATGGGAGGGCAGGGACAAGTGATGTTACAGTGGGGGTCTGCTACAGGCCACAAGACCAGGAAGACCAAGCAGATGAGACCCTCTATAGACAGATAGGAGCAGCCTCACATTCACAAGCCCTGATCCTCATCGGGGAATTCAAGCACCCCAGTATCTGTTGAAGAAACAACAAAGCAGGGGATAAGCAATCCAGGAGCTTCCTGGAATGCGTCAATGATAACTTCCATCTCCAAGTGATGGAGAAGGCAATGAGAAGAGGTGCCATGCTGGACTTTTTTCTCACCAACAAAGAACAACAAAGGTGGGGAACGTGAAGCTCAGGGGCAGCCTTGGCTGCAGTGAACATGAGATGGTGGAGTTTGAAATCCTTAGGACAGAGAGGAGGGTGCACAGTAAGCTCACTACCCTGGACTTCAGGAGAGCAGACTTTGGCCTCTTCAGGGATCTGATTGATGAAGTACCATTGGATAAAGCCCTGGAAGAAAGAGGGGCCCAAGAAAGCTGGCTAATATTCAAGGATCACCGCCTCCTAGCTCAGGAGTGATGCATCCTGACAAAGAGGAATTCAGGCAAAAATGCCAGGAGGCCTGCATGGATGAACAAGTAGCTCCTGGACAATCTCAAACAGAAAAAGGAAGCCTACAGAGGGTGGAATCAAGGACTGGTAGCCTGGAAGCAATACAGAAAAACTGTTTGTCAACAAGAAAGCCTTCTATAGGTAT
>VXBH01004901.1:69473-89913 GCA_013400035.1 Rynchops niger
TTTTCCCTATTTTCTAATGAGGGAACGAGATCTAGCATTTTATCTAAATCACAGAATCATAGAATTATAGAATGGTTCTGTTGGAAGAGGCCTTTATAGATCACCCATTGCAATCCCACTGCCATGGGCAGGGACATCCTCCACTAGACCAGGTGGCTTAAAGCCCCATCCAGCCTGACCTGGGTTCCAAGTCATTTCTGTATAGTGTGTAAAACAATTTCACAAAATAATTATAGAATAAAATAATTTATACTGACTGCTGTTAAACCACTAGGTAGCTATGGTGGTACCAAGAAAATGGGGATGCCAGGTAGGGATCTGAAGTAGAAACTAGTGAACAGACTCATATGTAAAAGCTATTCCATAATGGAGGGTGTTTAGAAAAGAAATTAGAAAATAAATGTCTTTTGCCTTTTTTTTCTTTTTCTCCTTGGAGCTAGACCTTTATCTTAGAAGTCATTGTATGATGCCACTGAGCATTCATTCACTGAAGAAGGATTTGTTTCTTGGTATTCAGAGGAAGAAAAATTCTTAAGATTTAATTGCACTTAGAGGCAGGATTTTCCCTACTTGTAAATCTAATAACTATAATGAGAGACTTTTCAAGTCTGAGATAGTATCTAGAACATTTCTGATGACAGATGCACTTGTAAAGTGAAAAAATTGCTCTTAATTTTTTTTAGACATATTATCATATACATGACTGAAGAA
This sequence comes from Rynchops niger, assembly GCA_013400035.1. Lineage (NCBI taxonomy): Eukaryota > Metazoa > Chordata > Aves > Charadriiformes > Laridae > Rynchops > Rynchops niger. The sequence goes on from VXBH01004901.1 coordinate 70,185, forward strand.
TTAGGGGGGAAAAAAAAAAAAACAGACAAAAAACAAAAAATTCAGAAGAAGAAAAACTTGTATTTAAAATGTGAGGTTTTGTTTTGTATTGAGATATGACTAGGAAACATTAGATAGATTTGATAGACCTCCTATGCAGTAGAATAATAATGTGATACCTAATCTGGTACTGTGTTTCCCTCTGTAGTCTCCAAATGCCTTACAGGAAAAAAAAAAAAAGCAAAAGCCTTCCTTATTAATCAGAATGAAAGGATATACACTGAGGTAAGCACTTTTTCTCCCATAAAACCTACTCATTGCTTATTAGCAGTTACTGATTGTCACAGAAGGTCCCTGCAAAGGCTGTGAGTGCTGATGGTCTCTGCAGCCCACCCACCCCAGGGTTCAGCTGTGGTGCCCCAAAGCTCACACTGATACATTAAGAATGGGTGACCTGAGGAGGAGAAGAGTGAGAGAGCTGCAAGAAGACTCACCAGGGCCTTCCCACTCTGCTTGGAAGCTACATTTGAGCTCAAGTACTCCCACTCAATCTCTGCCTGACCTGCATGCCAATATTTGTTGATGCCAGCCTTGACTTCCCAGCTTGGTCTCAGGCCTGCCTGGTCTCTGTGGACTTGCCTGGCTATCAGTGGGCTCCCAGCTGACCCCAGTCATCATCCCCATCCTAGCCCTGCTCTCCTGACCAGGTACCATGGGACTGAGTTCCTTTGTGAATTGCTGCCCTGACCCTCAGCACCTGCATCCCTGCCCTTGGGAGCTGCTTGATGTCCCTGTCCCTTTACAGAGGCGTAGGGGAAAGATAAGAGTTAGAAAAACAGGAAGTTTGAATTAGGCATTAGAACAACTAGTTCCCCGTGAAGGAGGTGAAGTACAGGAAGAGGTTGCCCCAGAAAGGCTGTGGAGTCTCCATCTCTGGAGGTCATCAGGGGTCAGCTTGACACTGCCTAGAGCACCCTTCTCTGTTTGGTCCTACTTTGAACAGGAGGCTGTTCCAGATGACCTCCAGAGGTCCTTTCCAATGTATCCTGTGATTACTGAAACTCCATTTGTGGCAAATTCCGGCTTTTCAAGTAACCAACTGAAAATCTCACTCTATGTGTACACTAACAATTCTTCCTTCAGGAGGTAGCATCCAACTATAACAATGGTATCTTGTAACCCCTTGGTTCTAACCAGCTGTAGATGAACAACTTAAATTCAAATGCCAAGACTACAAAATTCAGTATACCGGATTTATTCCTTTCAGTTAATGTGGAAAGCTAAACTATATTGGGGTTTTTAGTAAACCTTTTCAGTTAAAGACATATCATTGCAGAGATTTCTCTATTGTAATTAATACCTTAAATCTTTGTAATACCATGACATACCATTTGACGGAAAAATATGAAGAATGCTTTTATAGTTTATGTCAGAAAATCCAGACACCCAAAATTCTACCAAAATGCAGGGAGTGGTTATGCTAAGGGTAATAGTTTTCTTAATATATACATATTTCTGAACTACAGACCTCTGTACTATATTCACTTTTGTATCAGCATATATGTTGAAATTAATCTTTGCAACCAATATACCTACGAAAGCTTCTGGTGTCTCTGTGGTCACCCAGGATTTTACTAATAAGGAAGTGAGAGTGAAAAAAAAAAAAAAAAGCCACTATAAGGCATTATGTTCCTTATAGAAAAAGACAAACGGAATTTCATTATATTTGTTGCCAAAATACACATATAGATTGAACTGACTGTATCTAGTCATGATCTGTCAAACGGCTTCAGCGTTTTGAAGATGACAAAGCCAGCTCTATGGGAGTGGAACACACAGATACTCTATGCTTTTTCAACATAAATTTTACTTTTCTTTTTTTTTTTTTTTTTTATAAAACTTTTTTAAGTTGAGATGTTAGAGTATCCTGAGAAAATAGTATGATCCTAAGATCCTGTTGATTAACTCATTTTGTTTTGTTTTGTTTTGTTTTGTTTTGTTTTGTTTTGGTTTGGTTTTAATCAATATTAAAATCTCAGGAATCAGCAGGATACATACTGTGGATATTTTTGGCTGTTGGATTGTATAGTAGCAAGAACAAAAGGCTGAAAAGAGGTCATTACGCAAAACTCAGTCTTCTTTTTGCATAGTTTTGGGGCAATTCTGTTTTTTGTTAAGCTGATTCAAATAAAGAATAATTCCTCTTATTCTTCATAAAGCTGGTATGCAGTTAGAGTCTCAGGTCATGTCTTTAAGCACATCTAAATCATTACAGTCCATTTACTTTGAAGTTCTCTGGTCACAGAGTGCTGTTTGGAAGTAGAGTTGATAAAATAAAAAGAAAATACCTGCTTATTTAAGCCTCCTGCCTTCCCCTTTCTTCTCCCTTTCCCTCTTGGAAAAAAAAAAAAGAAAAGAAAAGAAAGAATTTGCCAATCTCTGGCTATTGCATAAAACCCTTTCTAATTGTTTTAAAATGCTTCTGTAAAACTTCTGTTCTGCTCAGCTTAATTATTCAGTTGGGTGCTGATCTTTCAGAAGCATGAGATGCTAATTATTATGCCAAGATTTATTTTTAAAGCTGAAATTGTGTTTGGATGTGCAGCTCATTTCTTTCAATTAATTCAGCTGCAGTGTGTGCCTTGCTTTCTGACATCTGCATTACAATAGCAGTGGCTTCCTAGTCTCTGTGGGCACCTAGCCAGAGAGAGAGAGTAACCCCAGTGTCTCCCTGCACTTTCACTGCCACTTCAATGGACTATTGCTGTCAGCAGTAGAAGTACAATAAATTGAAGCTCTTTCTTCAGTAGGAATCCTATGATAGAGTTAAGGAGTATTTTAATATTTTACAAGAGACTGAGACCATCTGTTAAGATCCAGCTGGATGGCTCTTGGTCTAATAGAGTAGAAATGCATCTTGTGACTATCTATTCGGGTGGTTTCTTCAGCTGTCTTTCCCATTGTTAATCTTTCAGTAATCACATTCTGTGTCACTGAACGGTCAGAGCAATTTCCGTTCTCAGGTCAAACCTTAGGGGTTATGCTTTTAATTTATTTAATTAATTACTGACTTGATCAGTTAAAGTAAAATACTGTGAAGCCTTACACAGGGAGAATAGGAAAGAGGAGGAATATTGGAATGAAGAAGGCATTTCTGTTTAAAAAGGGTAAATTTAGGACTCAAATTCCGTACAACTAAGTAAAGAGCAAGACAAAGGTCAGGAGACATTGAAAGTTAATCTTCCCAGGATATTTCATGATGCTTTGAATTCTGTCGTTGCCAAAAGGTGGACTGTCTGTTCACCAAGTGGTAAAAGAGGTATTTTGCAGTATCCATCAATCTTGGATACAAGTTCATACGGTTCACCCCCCACCCCAATCCCATATTTTTGTTTTACACGTTGCCAAAGATAGCATGAAATACCTGTTTGTCTTCATGTAAATACAGTTGCTACCCTAGTGGGCATCTATCTTCTCATAAATGAATGAATGACTAAATGAAGCTCTGCTTTGTACTGACTTTCTTTACATATATGATCATTATGATTTCTTCCAACTTTTCATCCTGTGACTTTTAATCCTGGTTTCACTTTAAAATATCCTAGCAACTGTAGATATATGCCTTTAGTGGGGTCTGTTAAAAAAAATACATACTTAAATCCTTTGATAGTTTAAGATTTTAAAAAAGTAAATCAAGATCTCATATAAGTAAGAAAATCTGAACAAATAATTTTGGTTTTTTTTTTTTTTTTTTTTGGTACAAATTTGTTTCAAAGTATTTTGCAGTAATTTATTCATTATTATTGTATCAGTCAGTGAGACATATGGTTGTCTAGTACAATGGGTAGGCAACAGTATATTTGTCCTACCCAAAAGCACAATGACTGATTACTGTAGAATATTATATACTTCAGAGAAACATTTAGGAAATTAACTTAAAACATTATTTCTATCACTGACATATGAGATTGGCAAAGCCTGGGCTATTTCATTTTTAGAGACTCATTGTGCCAAAGGCTAAAACCCAACTGTAAAGATGCATGGGGCTCTAAGAAGTATCAAAAGGGTTTTTAATCCTAGACTAAACGCTTAATATTTCATTTCCCAACAATTGCAGGAAATTACTTTCATTCTTTCACTAATCTGTGTTCCTGCATTCACTCATTCTGTGATAGAAAGGGACTATGAAAATTCAGGACTTAACCTCAGTGACCAAGCTTTGCAGTTGTATATATGATGGATGTACTCTATATACATAATCCAAGAAATGTACTAAATATACTTTAAAGAATTCTGTAATATCCAGAAGTAAGCTGTGCTTCATATGAATTCTGTAAGAGGTTTCTCATCACTCACTATTCTTCTGTCCTTGATCACAACATTATTGGGTCATAAAGGTAGAAATATATTAAGTGGAATAAATCTAATTTTGTCTTATTTCTGTTAATGTATTTTCTCACTTTATGGTTTACTCAGAGGAAACAGTCTGAGATACAGAGTTAACATTGGTCGCCAAATTCTATTTTTGTCTACAGCCTGGAGTATTGTTATAATTTCATAAAATATGAGCACTGCATACATTTGCAAATATATTTTCCTATTATGACAAATAATTAAAAAGTAGGTAAAGATTTAAGAAGATGTATAAGTACTGTGCTTATACTGTTATCAGTATATACTTGCTTCATGAGCCATCTAGTTCAAAGCAGCTTGTGCCCAGTCTGCTCATGGCACACTTGGTTCAGAGTGGAGTAACCACACCCATTCTACAGATAAGTGGGAGGACTTTGTGCACCTGCCACAGGAGTCTGCTCACCCACCGTGATCTCTTCAATGGAATATGAAAACAACAAGAAATGGCACTGACATCAGTGTAGATCTCAATTATTTCTAAAAAAAAATTACTCTCAACACATATTTTTCTGTGACTCATTATATTCTTGTACTCTTACAGACAGCCAGACTTTTGCCTCTTGTTGTGGAAGTGTAAAACTAATGAAAAGTGTTCCAAAAATCAGTTTTAATGATGCCATGAAAAAGGTAGAATGGTAAAATTTAATAGGGATCTTATACTATAAGCGCTTCGGCAGACATAACTTTTTGCCGTTCAAGGTGTCAGTTGGGATCTATTACTACACAGTGTGTACTAAATCTAGGCTTAGAATGATGATTCAAAATGCGCAAACCACTTATCTATAAGGCAAGGACAGAGTCCCTGGGGAAGTTACTTTGGGAGATGTCTCGATCCAAAGGAAGGGCTTCCAACCACAGACCTGCTGCTCCAAGGAGACTCACTCAAAGAAAGTCTGTGGTGGGGACCTCATTTTATAGCCTGCTCAAATCTGAACTGTGGCTTTCATTGATTGAGGGATCTTCTAGGTAGACTCATTGGCTGAGGTGATCTCTAGGGCTCAGGGGGCATATGTATCTGGGGCTTGTTTGTGTACATGACCAGCAGCTCATGAGCTTCCTGCCAAACTAGGCACAGCACCCCTGAAAATCACCATTAAACCTGCAGGGTGAGGGGGAGGTGGTGCTCCTGCCACCCATCTAAATTCCAGAGATATGATTTTGGTGGATGGACAGTTAGGTAGATAAGGAATTGACTGGATGGCCACATCCAAAGAGTCACACACAATAGTTCAATTTCCAAACAGAAACCATTAATGAGTGGTGTCCCTAAAGGGTCCATATTGGACCAGCAGTACTGTTCAATACCTTTATTAATGATATAGACATTTGGACTGAGTGCACCCTCAGCAAGTTTGCAGATGGTACCAAGCTTAGTGGTGCTGTTGACTCTCTTAAGGGAAGGGATGCCATCCAGATGAATCTTGGCAGGCTTGAGGAGTGGGTCCATGCCCACTCCTCAATGAAGTTCAATGAAGCCAAGTGCATGGTCCTGAATGTGGGTCAGGGCAACCCTGGGTATCAATACAGACTAGAAGATGAATGGAATAAGAGCAGCCCTGCAGGGAAGGACTTGGAGATACTGTTGGATGAAAAATGAGCCAGCAATGTGTGCTTGCAGCCCAGAAAGCCAGAGGTGTCCTGGACTACATAGAAAGAAGCATGGCCGAGGAAGGTGATTCTGCCCCTCTACTATGCTCTCATGAGATCCCACCTGGAGTTCCGCATCCAGCTCTGGGGTCCTCAGTACAAGAAAGACATGGACCTGGTAAAGAGGTTCCAGATGAGGGCACAGAAATGATTAAAGTGATGGAATATCTCTCCTAAGAGGAAAGACTATGAGAGCTGGGGTTGTTCAGCCTGGAGAAGAGAATGCTCTAGAGACACCTTATTGGTGCCTTTCAACATATAAAGGAGATATAAGCAAGATGGAGAAAGACTTTTTACCAAGGCCTGTAGTGACAGGACAAGGTAGAGTGTTTTTAATCTGAAGGAGTGTAAATTCAGATTCAACATAAAGAATAAATTTGTTATGATGGGGCTGATGAGACGCTGAAAGATGTTGCCCAGAGAAGTTGTGAATGCCCCATCCCTGGAGGTGTTCAAGGTGAGGTTGAATGAGGCTTTGAGCAACCTGATCTAAAAGAAGGTGTCCCTGGCCATGGCAGGAGGGTCAGACTAGATGATCTTTAAAGGTCCTTTCCAACCCAAACTATGCTATGATTCGATGATTCTACCAACTGGAATACATTTAGATAAAAGATATACACAAAAGTAGAGTAAATCTTAAGATTTGTTTCTTTTTATTAAAAAAAAAGAAAAACAAATAAACACAAAACAACACAACCCCCCTATACTTTAAGTAACTTTTCTCTTTTATTGAAACTTTTAAAAGATAACTTCATAGAATGCAGTATTAACTCATTTTTCACATATGGAGCGAAAGAGAAAATTGGGAACCAACCTTTCTTTAAGAACAGCAGATATGAAAATGGACTGAATTGAAGTAGTACATAGTATTATATCTAAGTATTTTATTAATTATATCATGATATATCTTAATTTCAGTTGGCTCAGAGGTGTAAGCTGTTAATTAGACTTTTTTATACTTTGAATTTACAAGTGTGGTTTTTTTAAGAAAATTTTCAGTGTAAAATGAAAAATTGTTTGCAACTTCATTGCACTTTCAATTTTAGTCTTTTTTTTTTCATTTTCAGTATATCTTCAACTCAAAATAAAAAAAAAAAAAAAAAGATAAATTGCTTGCAATTTCTTCTTCCTCTTTAACTGGGATAGAATAAAATAGCTTTTGAAAAACCTGCAGATTAATATACAGTTTCAAACAGGCAAGCCATTTTGTACAAGTCAAACTAGATATAAAAGACAATGATAAAAGTTAGATCATTTCAATGAGCACTTAGGAGAATGGGTATGTAATGATTCACTCAATCATTCTGCGTCCTTCTAAGAAAGGCAATAACATTCTGCACAATATGTTATTTTTTTGTGCTTTCACAGACACTCACAATCACACAGACTCTGTGCTATTTTAGGATATGGGGGGTTGTTTTATGGTTTGTAGGGTTTTTTTTGTTGGTTTTTTTTTTTTTTTTTTTTTTTTTTTTTTTTTTTTTTTTTTTTTTTTTTTTGTGTTTATGTCCTGTTAATCTAATAAACACAAAATGCTGAATCTGCACACATTTTCTGCATGTAGGTTTTCCTCAGGTGTCTTCTTCATCTTAACAAGTGTTTTGTCTCAATTCAGTATGTGTTTGTTCAGTGCAGTTCTGGTTTAATTATAGACTCATAGATTCGTAGAATCATATAGGTTGGAAAAGACCTTTAAGATCATCAAGTCCAACCATTAACCTCACACTGTCAAGTCCACCAATAAACCATGTCCCTAAGCACCACATCTACATGTATTTTAAATACCTCCAGGGATGGTGCCTCAACCACTTCCCTGTGCAGCCTGTTCCAATGCTTGATAACCCTTTCAGTGTAAAATTTTTTTCCTAATATCTAATCTAAACCCCCCCCGGCGCAACTTGAGACCATTTCCTCTTGTTCAATTGCTTGTTACTTGGGAGAACAGACTGACCCCCACCTCACTACAATGTCTTTTCAGGTAGTTGTAGAGAGTGATAAGGTCTCCCCTCAGACTCCTTTTCTCCAGGATAAACAACCCCAGTTCCCTCTGCCGCTCTTCCTAAGACTTATTCTACAGACCCCTCACCAGCTTTGTTGCCCTTCTTTGTACATATTCCAGCACCTCAATGTCTTTCTTGTAGTTAGGGGCCAAAACTGAACACACTGTTTGAGCTGTAGCCTCAGCAGTGCCGAGTACAGGGGTACAATCACTTCCCTAGTCCTGCTAGCTATTCCTACAGGCCAGGATGCTGTTGGCCTTCTTGGCCACCTGGGCACGCTGCTAGATCATATGCAACCGGCAGTCACTTTCTTATAGAAGGAGATCAAGTTTGTCAAGCAGGACCAGCCTTTCATAAACCCATGCTGACTGGGCCTGATCACCTGGTTGTCCTGTATGTGCTGTGTGACAGCACGCATGATCATCTGCTCCATGACCTTCCTCAGAACCAAGGTAAGAATGACAGGCCAGTAGTTCCCTGGATCCTCATTCTGTCCTTTCTTGTATATGGGTGTCACATTTGCTAACCTCCAATCAGCTAGGACCTCCCTGGTTAGCAGGGCTGATGGTGATGGAAAGTGTCTTGGTGAGCACTGTCACTATCTCCCTCAGTACCCTTGGGTGGATCCCATACAGTCCTATAGGTTTGTGTGTGCAGGTTGCTAACAATTTCCCCTTGGTTTCTGGGGGCTTCATTCTGCTCCCTGTCCCTATCTTCCAGCTCAGGGGCCTGGGTACCCCAAGAACAACTGGTCTTATTATTAGAGACTGAGGCAAAGAAGGCATTAATTATCTCCACCTTTTCCTCAGCCTTTGTCACTATCTTTCCTCCTGCATCCAATAAAGGATGGAAATTCTCCTTAGCCTTTGTTTTGCTGGTAATGTATTTATAGAAACATTTTTTTTTTGTCTTTTACAGCAGTAGCCAGATTAAGTTCTAGTTGGACTTTGGCCCTTCTAATTTTCTCCCTGCATAATCTCACGACATCCTTGTAGTCCTTCTGAGTTGCCTGCCCCTTTTTCTGAAGGTCATAAGCTCTCTTTTTTATCCCGAAATCCAGACAAAATTTCCCAATTGATCAATGTGACATACATAGTTACTGACGAAGATGGGGTGATGTAGCTCTAATTAAAATCTGATTGAAGACCAGGACTACTAATTTTAGTTAAATAGACAGGCTTCATTCTCTGGCAACTAAAAGGAGAACTAAATTCCTAAATGTCCAGAATTTCATAATCACAACATTAAATCAAGTAAATCTGTGACTGTTTAAATCTGACTTTGTAATTTATTGGTAGGAAATAATTTAACAGAATCATTAGATATGTTATTTTAAAAATCCTGTTTTGTTAGCATTATTCCAGTATTTAACAATTAGCTGTTTGTGCAAGGATCACATTTTAGATGTTATGAGAAGTCTCTAGACAATGCTGTGAGCCCTAAAATCAGTCATAGTAAGGGACAGTACCTGTCCAAGAAAGCTTAATAATCAAAAGAAATTATACAGATAGAGAAAAGAACTACAGAACCCAAGTCATTTGCAAAAAGTCAGGCTACAGGTGAAAACTGGATTTGAGTGTCTTTTCTTCTGGGCCACTGTCCAAACTTTGTCTCCTTTGCCTTGGAGGTATTTCAGAATCACTTTACTAGTATTCAGTAGTTCCCAGGGACAATTTTGAAAGTTAATGTCAAACACTGCTTCACAAATGGAAGTTTGATTAAATTTAATACTTTTTCAAATGGCTATTGTGAAATTGAACTCCCCATTATCTCTCCTAATGACCTTCAATAACTGGATAATGAAATCCCTAAAGGACAAATTTATATTTCTCAAATTATATGTCAAAGGTTACAGAAAAAAAAAAAAAAAAAAAAAAAATACAATGGCTCTGAACTTTGTTAGAGAACAGGATAGTTTTGTAATAATGTGTTTCCTAAATGGAGACTAAAAGGAATTACATTCCCGCCAGTATTTGTTCACAGTTTCAACTTATGCTGTTATTCTCTTCAAGGCAGTATTTGGGAAACAGAATATGACTCTTTTTATATTCTTATATCTAGAGGATCCTGCTGTGATCATTATTCCATTTTTTTTTTCTGATATTACACGGGATTACTTCCTCATCAAAACACCCAAAAATAAACAGCATTGAAAATGGAGTTAATTCCTAAACAAAGTCTTGATTCAGCAAAGAATATATAAGTCTATTTATAAATTAATGCACAATTTTTAATTTAGAAGTCTCTGAGTTTATTTGTCTTCTGGATAGATAAAAACAAACAGCAAGCTAGATGAAGCTCTAGTTTACTCTGTTTAACCAGTCAGAATAAAAGATGCTTATCTTTGACTTTTTCCAAGTTAAAGTCCTTGATAATCTTTGACTGTGTTCAGAGATTCTTTATTGTGTCCCATGGAATAATACAAACTTAAGACCGACTTGCACCCATTCCTTTAATGAATCCAGTTGTCAGTTGTTTGAGTACATATAATACAATATAATACATATGATACAAATACAATGTTATTTCAAGAAACATTACCATTCTGCTAAAATTCTAGATTTTTAATGCATGATTACTTGTGGGAAGCAAGGTCTTCCTTTGAATTCATGAGCTTATATATTCTTAGGTTGAATGCTCAGCAGGTGTAATGCAACATGTTAAATAAAACTAGGCAAATTTACGTAGGTTGAGGATCTGACCCTTCATATATAATCTAGTTTCCCAAATGATTCTTCTAATTGCTCTCTATGTTCAGCTTTACAGCTATCTGGCAGTTACAGTGGGAGAGTTATCAAATATTAAATTGTTGCAGTCACAGACATATTTTATTTCAAACCATTCCCAAATGGTTCAAATCAATTTGTTCAATATTAGAATTTCAAACACAAACAGGCCCAACTTCTTGGCCTCTATCACTTAGCATCACTCTGTGAAAATAAATGAATTATAACACTTATAACACAGTCCAGTCCCGGTTTGAATAAAAAGAGTAAAGCAAATATTTCCTGTCCTAATCACTTGTATTTCTTCCATTAGTCACTGATTTTTTAAAATAATGTTTCTGTTATCTCCAGATGAATTCACAGTCAAAAGACACCCTTTGTAAGAGTTTTCAAAATCACCTTTGTGTTGTTGGTTCTTTGTTTTGTTTTGCTTTTTCCTCCTAGGGAAAACAGAGGCATTTGTATTGCATTTCCGTGGCAAGGTTTTTTTGGAGAGAAAGGAGGGGTTACAGGGATGGCTTCTGTGAGAAGATGTCAGAAGACCCCCGTGTGTCTGATAGAGCCAGTTCCAGCTGGCTCCAAGACACACCCACCTCTGTCCAAGGCTGAGCCACTCAGTGACAGTGGCAGAGACTCAGTGAGAATATCGAATCACAGAATCATAAAATCATAGATTCATAGAATAGTTTGTGTTGGAAGGGATGACCTTTAAAGGTCATCTAATCTGCCCCCCTGCAATAAGCAGGGACATATTTCTTAGCGCCCCGTCCAACCTGACCTTGAACAACTTTCAATGGTGAGGTATCGAAAACTTGGGCATCTGGGCAACCTGTTCCAGTGTTTCCCCACCTTCATCATACAGAATTTCTTCCCTGTATCTAGTCTAAATCTACCCTTTTTTAGTTTAAAACCATTACCCCTTGACCTATTGCAACATGCCCTACTGAAAAGTCTGTCCCTACCTTTCTTATAAGCCCCCTTGAAGTACTGAAAGGCTGCAATGAGGTCTCCGAGAGACTTCTCTTCTTCAGGCTGAACACCAACTCTCTCAGCCTGTCCTCATAGGAAAGGTGTTCCATCCCTTGATCATTTCTGTGACCCTTTTCTGTACCCACTGCAACAGTTCCATGTCTTTCCTGTGCTGAGGGCTCCAGAGCTGGATGCAGTACTCCAGGTGAGGTCTCGTGGGAGTGGAGAGGCAGAATCACCACCCTCAACCTGCTGGTCACACTTCTTTCTATGCAGTCCAGGACACGGTTGACTTTCTGGGCTCCAAGCACCCATTACTAGCTCATATACTTCAGGAAGGGTAAAAAGACTGCATAACAGCTGGGAGAGAAGGGTGTGAGTATGTGAGAGAAACAACTGTGTGACACCAAACTCAGTGAATAATGACAGGGAAGACATGCCCCATGTGCCAGAGCAGTTTGTGAAGAACTGCAGTCCTTGGGAAAGACTCACATTACAGAATTTCATGAAGGACTGTCTCCCATGGGTGGCACTCCTATGCTGGAGCAGGGGAAGAGTGTGAAGAGGAAGGAGTGGCAGAGATAAAGTGTAGTGAAACAACTGCAACACCCATTCCCCATCCCCCTGTGGTGCCACTCAGGGAAATGTGGTAGAGAAATAGGGGTATAGTAACTGGGGAGAGATCTTAGTGATCCCTTACCTTGACCCAGAGCCTTTCATTATTAATTTTCTCTCTTCTGTCCAGTTGAGAACGGCAGCGATAGAGTGGCTTAGTGAGCACTTGGTATCCAGAAAGGTTAGCCCTCCACATTTTAATTGTACTTGAGAATAGGATTGGAGAGTCTATATTCTTTGAGCATAATTCTGGAGGCAGAGCTGTTCTTAAACTAAAAAATCCCAAACAGATTTAGCAAAATTTCTTTTAAGAGCTTACTTTATAATTAGAAATATTAGTGTATTCAGGTACAGAATCGGTCAACAGATTCAACATGGTGCTTCAATGTTTCCACAGACCTTCCTTGTGCACACTGATTACTTCTGTGTGCACAGTGGGCTCTGATTTACCAATAATGATATAATAGTATGTTTGTCCTGAAGGATATTTAAAAAAATAAATATATACATACATACCTTTTTTTTTTCTTTAGAGAAAGAAAAACTCTAATAATAAATCAGGGCTTTGAGAATACTTAGAAAGCCTCTAAGAAATTAATTAATTGCAAAGAATCATAAATCATAATTAATATTTAAACTTTCAATACAGTCTGGCATTCTGGGATCAAGTCTAAACAAATTATTTATGAAAAAATAATTACTACCCTTTCTTTAAAAATCAAAGCCATAATTATACTTTTTAACTGAAGCCATTAATACCAATGTAAAAGCCAAACACATGTGATATTAAAATCATTATTCTATTATCTTTAATAATTTCACTGTTTGTTATAATCAAGTATGTTTCCTTCTCATAAATTCTTTCATTTTTGACTGTCTTGACTGGTAAAGAAAGATAATTTAGAGAATTTAAAGTTTCAATGTAACTTTCACCTGTGTGTCTAGACTGTAATTTTATCCCTTATTTTTTGTCCCTATACAAAATCTAGCAAGTGAAGTAGCTAAGTGTTAAAGCAGGTCTATCCTTAGGGATTTTGTTTTGTCTTTGTTATAGATCACTGTGGTTTTCCATGAGCACTTTAAATGATCAAAATCTTTGATTATTTAGTAAGAGAAATATGCTATATAGTTGTATGTATTTCAAGGTTTTTTTTCTTCAAAACAGCTTAAATATCTATTCCATGTCAACTTTTCATTAAGAGCAGATGCTCACCAGCAGTGGCTAATAATCCGACTTCTGTGACCTCATCTGGCATGTCATTGTTTCAAGAACTCCTGGACAACAGGGTGGGGGAAAAGGCATTATCTTAATTGTGCTTTTTTGATTACTAGACTGGTTATGTGATTGTCTCGGATTCAGAGGGCTTAAAGTTGATTAATACAAAAACATTTTTTAGTAAAACAACATGGAGAATCCCAAAGAAAACTGCAGACTGCAGACTACTAAGTATAGCTTATAAATGTGTGGACATAGAGCAGTTACAGGAAGAGTCAGCACAAGAAAACTATGTTTCTCAAAGCTGTCTTTGAAGAGTGAGCAGGCATGTGAAGAAGGGATACTCAGCTGTTACAGGCTACTTACACTTACTGTTCTTATTTCCTCATCGTTGTTTGGGTTGTCCCAAGTAGTTATCCTCCTGACAAGTCAGCTCCAGTGAAGACAAGCCCTAGACAGTGATGCCTTCAGGCAGCGGATGTCTTATAGCATCATGGAAAAAGTTTGGTGGCTGACTCTGTTGTATGCATTAGTGTAGATAGACACTAAGCAGATCTGACATAAAGGGAAAGGTCCTCAAAGGGAAAAAGAATATTCCTTAAGATAGTGAGAGACAGAGAGATAGATAAGGAAATCTGAAGTAAATAGTCAGCTTCAGATTAAAAAAAGAAATCAAAATTGGATTTTCAGAGACCTGTGCTGTTCTAGTGCTATTCAGAATGCCCATAAAAAAACTGAAATATGAGATAAACATAAAGATGACATATCAATGAAATAAAAGCCTGAAGTCAATGAAAATAAATAGTGATGCACTGCTGTGAGTTAACCCAGGTAGGCAGCTAAGTCCCATATGGCCACTCACTCAATCCTTCACAGCAGGGGAGAGAAGCAGAAGGGTAAAAATGGGAAAACTTTTGGATTAAGGTAGACAGTTTAATAAATAAAAGAGGAAAAAACAAAAGAAGAAGAAAAAAAAGTAAGTAATGCAAAAGCAATAGGTCACCACCAGCCAATTCATGCCATCAGTCCCTAGCAATGGTAACCCCTTACAACCTTTCCCCCAGCTTTTATTTCTGGAGCACAACGTCATTGGTATGGTATGGTATGATATGGTATGGTATGGTATGGTATGGTATGGTATGGTATGGTATGGTCAGTTGGTGTTATCAGTCCCAGTTACATCCTCTCACAGCCTCTTTTGCACCCCCAGCCTACAACCTTTGTGGAGGGCTGGGAGAATGGAGTAAGAAACAGAAAAAGCGTTCATCATATACAAACACGTGCTCCTACAGATCTCAACCATTGGTGTGTCCCTGATGGAGAGAGGATGAAGGGTAAGATGGATCATTTTTGCTGTCCTAATGCAAACACTGTAATGTTCCTACGTTTGTTCTTTTCTTATGGAACTTATAATGCTGGAGTTCAACCATGTTTGTCTTTTTCAATTCCTTCATATATCAAATAAATGAAGGCATCCTTTAGAGCAAGTGTTTTCATCCAAGGAAGAATAATATATTTAGTTTTTACATTGGTGCTTGCATGTGTTCCACAGGTAAGTTTGCTTTTTATATTGGTAATAAAGAATGCTGCTTTTTATTACCACTGTTTTGCCAGTAAAAGTTTCTCCCTGAAGAAGATGGAAAAGGTGAGAAATTAGAGTTTGGCAGCAATATCCAGATCTGAAGCAGTAATAAGGATATCATGAATGTTACATTAAAAAAGCAAGTCTTTATTTTATCTCGTTGGTTAAAGTTTAATTTTCACACACTTGCTAAATGGCAACAGATACATTAACTCATAATTAATTTTTATCTTGATATTTCAAGGCAGTATGTACTTTTAGTTACTTACTAGTATTGTTTGAGGGACATGGATTCCAAAAGCCTTCTAATGATAGAACACAGATTTTCTGTTGTTAACATGTTACTAAATCTTTTATAATATATAAGCACCATGATATTTCACATTTGCTATGTGTGAAATTGAATCAAATCACACTTGTTTTCATAAAGAACTTCAGTAGTACTTTATTGGGGGGGGGGAGAACTGTCTTCTGTAAAGACCCCCTTGTATCATATGCAAGATGAATCCATTTAAGTAAAGATGAAATTATTTGCTATAGTGTGATATGATCTAGTGGTTTACTTCTAAAAGGGTGATTTCACACTATCCCCTTTCTTTCTTAGTTCCACCATCCCCTCTCTCTGGTACATAGTGGACTATTCTTAGAGGTGATCCAACTCAACTTAAAGTGCCAATATATGGTTGTGTATAAAATTTATTTGAAAAAAAGTAACTAATTTTCTGATTAATTAGTGAGTTCCATTGGGTCATAAAGTCCCATGAAATCTACACCAAGTACAAGACAAGTAGTGATCACAAATATAAGTGGAAAGAAGTGGAAGACTTTACTCATTTGGGAGGCAGTGGGCTGTTCACTAAGCTATAAAAGAAGAAAATAATCCAGGATAAATATCTAAATCTTACCCTTCATGGGATAACACTTACTACAGTATCATTTTTCTCAACATCAGATGCAATGGTGGAAAATAACTCAAAGAACAAAACAGAAATCCATTTTACTGCTTAGACTTTCCTCCTAACTCATTCTGTCAATTTGTTTTTCTCATGCCTCTATTCTCCCTGTACCTCTCTCATCTAACTGGTTTTGTTAGGCTACAAAATCCTGTTTCAAATGTCCTGTTTTACAGTGAGACTTTTTTTTTTTTTTTTCTTTCCTAAAACACACTTTGAAAGGATTTGTTCAGTCCTTTTTTTTTTTTTTTTCCATGGTTCTTCTGGTCTGTGTCTAGAGTAAGGACATCAATCAACCTGCGATCTCCTACTTTCCAGGTGGGTATATTAATCTATGGCTGACAGTTTCTTTTTGGTCTAGCAAATATTTGGTGGTTTATACAAATTAAAATGCCATTATCAGGATATTAGGGAGGGTTTCTTGCACCGTGAAGCATTCCAGTTGATGAACTCAGCTCAGATGTGGAACACACAGCATGTCAGACATGCATTTTCACTGATACTTGAAACATACATCTTTTCTTCCTGAGTAAATTTCATCAACATCGTGCTATAGGATTTAACAACCATTTGAATTTGTTTGGGCTGGACGAGCCATCGAATGAGCAACAGATGTTCTCTTTGACCTCTCTCCCTTCAGAAGAGAGGAGAGAGAATAAGAGGGAGAGAGAATTTATGGGTTGAAAAAAAAAAAAACTAAATTACTTTAATGAAATATTAATAATAAAAAAGAAAGCAAAGATGATAATTTTAATAAGAAAAGAATGAAAAAGATACAATATGTACAACCCATATTAAGCTCCCAGGATGATGATCATGTCACCAGCAGGCACTGGGAAAGTCTTAGACTGGACTCAGCGACAAATGGGAACTGGATTCTGGCTCTGGATTCAGGAGCACATGGACTGGGATCAAGGGCAGACAAAGAGATAGTCCTCTTTGGCTGCTGTCCATTGAAGAAAGAGACCAACTCCTTTGATCCTTCAGCTTTTATACTAAGGATGGTGCAGGTGGGATGGAATATCCTGTTGGCCAGTTTGGGGTCACCTTTCCTTTCCTCTCCTCCCCACAGGTGTGACCCCTGTGTGCTCTTCCAATTCTGACCCTCCAATGGGGCAAATAACAAAGTTAGCTGACCTTGGTTATTATAGCAATAAGTATAAGCAAGAGCCTCTCTGCGCCATTCCTTGGCATCAACTATAAACATCAAGTCTTATGACTCTGGAAGCAGAGACTGTCTGAAGAATATGCTGTTAATTTCAGAGTGCAGTCAGTTAGAAGAGATTTAACTGAAATGTTGAAAGCACTCATGTACATCTGACATATTAGGTTGAATTTTTTATTTGTTTTGGTTTAGTTGTTAATTGTTTTAAGCTTAATTCTTAGTTTTCTTGTAATGAACCTACACTAAGTAACGCAGAATAGTAAGGCATGGATTGTTCTAATGAGATGGCTGCATTCAGACCTGGGAGCCTCCACTACACATAATTTTTACTAAAAGACAAACTGCCAGTGAAAAAAGGTTTCAAAGTATCCATATTTTTCAGGGGAAAATTGCATAACTTTTGAAAACTTTTGAAGCCCAAAATTTACTAGCTGCCTTAGAAAATAATACACTGTCACTAGTTTAGAAGGATTAGAGAAGAAACTTATTCCTGAAATATTCATATAAGATGGATACATGGGGTTTTGTTTTTTTTTTTTGTGTTTCCTTTTTTTTAAAAAAACAAACAAAAAAAACCAAACAAACAAACAAAAAAACAAAAAAAACCCAACACTTTAACTTTTTTGTCTCTTAACAGCTAATCTATTAAATCATTAATCAGAATGTAATACCTGAAACTTCTGTATCAACTGTATCTATCTCTGAAGGAAATTGTAGCTAATAGCTGTTTTGTCTCACAGGGAAGAAAAAGCAAAAACAGAACAAAGAAAATGTCTTTATGTTCTATACTCTTCTACCAGGACATTTGCTTAGATATTTGCTAAGCTTTTCCTGCCATATCCATATCCTAAACCTGGTAGAAAGTCTGAAATCTGGATCTCCATTGTTATTCATAAATACTTTTTAGACATTTTCAGCATTCTCAGTAAGATATTTGTTTAATAATTTGACTGAATATTTAGGAGAGATATTACAAACAACAAAATACTATCTCCTTCAGAAAAAAAACATCTTGGCAAAATATGAGATGAAACAAGCATGCTATTTCTTTTCTATGTTTGATACTAAAGAAACACTCTTCATGCTATTATTTGATTTTTACTTTACATTAATTATTACTTCTCTAATCTACTAAATGTTATAAAGAATAAGGATTATAAATCTTACTGTTTTTCACCCACATAATGAACTGGAAAGAATCTGTTACCATTATTTCTTGCCACTGAGAGTTATATAAAGGAAAAAAAAATCAATTTGATTTTCTTTTTTTTTTTTTTTTAGTTTTTGGGAGAGAGGATACAAAAATTTGTTGCTTCTATTTTCTTTCCTACATTTGATCTTTCCTAAAAGAGATCTGGTTTTCAGATAAGGTAAAACAAAACTAAATTGTTTGACTGGGACATTGTATGCATTTGTAAAGTTGATATGGCCAATTACTGTTTCTCAGAGGGAGCTGACTGCCCAAGTCCTGTCTGGCAGTGGGCCAGGACTTTGCAGTACTTTTGAAAATCTGTTTATGACACAGAGATGGTGAAGCCTGTGCAAGTATTTCCCACCCAAACTGCTCCTTACGCTCAGCACAGCAAAAAGGGAGAACATCCTGAAACAGATTTTCACTACTCTTTACTAATAAAAAAATAATGTTTGAAGGGCTGAATCCAGTTGTATATCCCAGGCTCCACAAAATGAAAGGAGGAACATCACTCATTGCACATGCTTCCTTTCTGCTTGCTAATATATTTACAAACTTCCAATCTCACTGTAGCACCAATCTTCAAGAACAAGTAGTGGCTATTGAAGCTGTAGCTTTTAAATTTATAATCTTTATTTTTTACAGCACTGTTGTTTCATTAAGTGAAAGCATATATTGGAGACTACTTGGAAAATTTGGTGATTTTAAAAATAGCATCCTCTGAAATGCTGTATTTATGAACCTGCCTAGTCAGACATCATATTTTGTGTCAAAGCAATATTATTCTTTCACCAAGAAGCACTTTCACATGTATCTGGGTAACCTTGGAAGTTGGCGCTCCTGTTTTGCATCTAGGATAACATCACTAATAAATAAACACCATACCTCAGTTCTTGTAGCTGTGCAAACACAGGGAAAGCTTATGTGTCCTTCTGAAGGGAACTAGCTATGTGAAAAAATGGCTGTTTAAACAGTTTTCTAGAAAACAAAGCAAAACAATGTTTAGTTTTCTTTAAAGTTGTATATTATATCCATAACTATTCTCATAAAAACACTTTTCAAGCAAATCAAAAATAAATGGCAAGAAGGGAGGAAAAAGAATGATATCGTTCAGGGGTGTTTTGATCTATTTCTATCTTAGTGACATAATTTTGGCATCTTTCATGAAGACTGTATGTCTCATTTGGAGATAATATGAATCATGTAAAATAAGGTTATCAAGACTGAAAAGCCCTGAAGAATACAGGAGAATATTGTAACTTCCCCCCCCCC
>VXBH01004901.1:118013-131306 GCA_013400035.1 Rynchops niger
AAAAAAAAAAAAAGGCAAATAGAATTGAACTGTTAATTTGCTTTTTGCTTTAATTTCTTTTCAACTTAAGTAGAAATTAATGATAGTTTGCTGAAGTTTCTGTATGATCAGATTGTGAAAAATATCATATAATCTTGCAACCACTTACACTGAACTTGTTTTCTCCATGGTAAATCAGCATACTACCTCAGTTGTGAAATAAGAAGGTTAAATATAGAGCAGGAAGGGGGAGGAATTTGTTTTTTTATTGTCTCTGAAACAGCCAGAAGAAATGTCAGTGCTGAGAATGGCTATCCTTTGAAGGAAATATTAATTTAATTAGGAATTTAATTGTTTTACTTGCTCCATAAGAATGAAAATAAGACCAAAATCTCATTTAACAAAGTGAGGTATTCATTTAACAGTAACGGTCCAGAATTATTTTGAATCACTTCTCCAATTTTGAGATTCGAGTTGTTCATAAAACCTAAATCTTTCTTTTTCTTTTTTTCTTTTTTTTTTTTTTCTTTTCCTCCTCAGAAAAAAGTAGATATTTATCAGTCTGCTTAAAACACTATGCTTTTTTTCATCTTCGATCAAAATAGTTATTTCTCTAAGCTGTTTTTCTGGCATGATGAATGGAGTGATAGAGAATTTGGTTGTGGGGGAAGAAGTGTGAAAGCCACTTTATCACTCTGTTTCCCCATCCTAAGTAACATTTAACTTAAAGCATTAAGGGATCTTTCTGCTCTTTAGTTCAGTGGGAGCTTACCCATTGATTTTATAGAAGAGAAATAAGTCACTAAAGTAGGTGCTTTTGGTGTGTTTCAGTAATGTGTTTTGTCAGTTTTATTATATCCTGAATCTTGTATTGTCACTTTAAATCTGAGTAACCTGTATCATAAGTGACATGAAACTTTGCTGTATGAAGTCTGCCATTTTGAATTTATCATCTAAGCTGGCAATTCAGCTGGAACTGCTGCAGGGGCTGAAAGCACATCTTCTGACCCTTGCTTTTCACCTTGGCCACTGCCCTGTATGCAAGCTGCATATCCCAATATCGTGCCCTGCTAAAGCAATTTCCCTTCCTTTAGAAGAGACCACAGTGCCACAAGGAGCCATCCTATGGGCATCTGCAGGACTATTACTATATCTCCATTTTGTTCAAGCAGCGACGGAATGGTCATAGCCATCTTGCTTTGTCTTTGTATGGACATTTTTACATTTTTCATTAATAGAAATCTACCCCATCAGAAAATATCCTTCAAGGAGTGTCATATAGACACTGCAACTACATAGAATGAGTGAATATGAATCTGTAATAATAGCTCACAAAACTTGACAGGTAGTGAAGGAAAAGGTAACCTGAAAACAAATATCCCTATTTGTATATGAGAAGGTCTTATTTTTTCTTATTTCTATGTTTCATGTATTAAATGAAAAGAAAAATGTATTTTAGTTGTAGACTGGCAGGATTTGATGATGCAATAGGATAATCTAGGACCATTTACAAGCAGACAACTCAAGCAAATACTTTAAAGCTCAAACAAATATGTGTACATAAATACTATTTAATAGCTCCAAGTTTTGGTACTTTATATTTTGCAAACTTATAAATAGCAGATCATTAATGTCTACATATTAAACATTAAACTAAAATTTAGGATCTTAATTCCCTTGAAAAAATACATCTTTCTTGTGGTTTGGTTACTACTGTCTTGCTGAGAGAGTAAGTAAAGGTTAATTCAGTCTCAATACATTTTGGTCTGAAGGTTTCAGAGTCAGGGCATCAGACTGTACTCAAAGTGACAATAGGCATTTTAATTTCTTTGAAGTATTTCTGCAATGATCAGGTGCCAGGAAACATATTCTATTATGGACTATGAAGGGAAAGATTGAGATGTGGAGGTAAAGATTAAGTCTTAAGGTTAGGAAGCAAAGGACTGGGAAGTAGATAAAGGAAGAATCTCTGGAGAGGGGACACTAAAGCTCAGTCTGACTCTCTGCTGTTCCCACCTCAAATTTATGCACTTAATTATGCTGTGAAGTGAAGAGTCAGTTCCACAATGGATTGAGAGATGTTCCCATCTGCACTGGTTCTTTATCTCAATGCAGTATTTGTTATCTGAAATAAATGGACACTGTTCCGTTAATCTTCAGTTACAGATTAAATACAAAATTGATACATTCCCATGGGTTAGCAGTATTCACCCTGCATTTACGATGATGTTGCACCTGAGAGGAATTTAGTCTTGTGGAGAAAGAAATGAAAATATTCCATTAAAGGACTGAAGGCTGATATGTATGCTGCAGAAATAAAAAAGGAACTGTGAAGCAAAATAATATATTTTAAACCAGCAGTAATATCAGGAGTAATATGCTTTTTGAATAATCAATGGGCTTTACATCTTAGGTCCCCATTGTGTTCCCTTCTTTCTTCCAGCATCATTTTATTTGTATATAGATATTATTTTTTACGTTGTTCAAAGCTAATAGATAACCATATTTCATTGTAGCACACAGTGAAGAAGCAAGTCCCTGCCGTAATAACTGGCAAGAGAAAATGCAAAGGGCAATCAGAGAAGTCCACTCCAAGGTAAAGATAAAAAAAAAAAAAAATACTTGACTTCCTCATTTTTCTATCTTCTTATCCCTCCCCTTAAGATTTTTGTTGTGTTTGAACTTTTTTTTTGTGATAAAAAGAAAGTCTATAGTGAACAAAAACATACAATTTCAAAGCATTCATTGACCTAAGTACTTAGAAGTCACCAAGGCTTCTGTGGCACAAATAAATCCTTATTGCTGAGGCACTGCTTTGGGAAAGATGCGTTTTATTCAGACAGCTCACAGTCTGAGTTAATAATTGAAGGAGCCTGCTCTTCTGGGAAGGTATACACTAGGGACAAATGCAACTGCAAAAGAAAACTATGTACTATAAACCAAACATGCTCATATAATCTTAACAGAATTGACAAGAATTATCTGCTGCTTTACAGTTGGCTTTCTTTTGCTTTTCTCTTAAAAAAAAAGAAAACCTTCTTCAAGAATAAGCTGAAAAAAACCCAAAACAAACCAACACCTTAGTACATTTTGCAAAGAAATTTAAGAAAATAGCTGGGAGAAATACATTAACTGTTACTGGTTTGTAATAAGCTGAAGTCAGTTCCACAATCCATAAACACATTACATTACCACTTTGAGGTCTTCACCATTTTTCACTGAGATGTATGCTCATGGGAATTTTACTAAATACTTCTAGCAGTTTAATACTGTGATAGTGATTTAAAAATGTTTACGGAAAAAGTATTTTACTTAACTGCATTCATACTGTTCAATGAGGACAGCGTGAAGTTCCAGGCATTTTATTGTAATCTGACAGAGATTTCTGATTCCCCAATTGGATCATTGGTACGATCCAATGGCCCTTTATCATCATGAGTGGCAATGAGAATTAAATTTCTGAAACAGTATTTATTAGATTGGGAAAGGTGAATTGAGTTTTAAGTGGTACTGATATTTTTGTTTATTTTTATTTGTGTTTGATATCTGTGATGACCGAATGTCAGGAATATTGCGAGACAGGTTCTGTAGTATATGACACAGATCAGAAAACTCATTTTAGGATTACTGACAAGGTAGAGAAAATACACCACCCTTGAACTTTCTGAATTGAGCAATAGACTTTCCCTCCACAGTCAGCTAGTGTTTGTCTTTCTCTTCTGAATCATGGATCTCCTGACTCAGATCTCTTGTTACGGCTGCTTTCCGCCCTGCTCCCTTTTGCAGTCATCAGACATCTGTCTATCTGTTATGAGTGCTCCTGCAATGGCACAATGAGGGTGCTCTCATCTGTCCTCACTACACTTTTACAGCTTCCCCTGGGATCAAAACTGGTGCCGCTACAATATTAATGAAAGCAGGTGAATAGTTTATTATTGTTTATCACTGTAAGAGAAAGGCTCAGATTTATATTAATCACTTGCTTCTGGGATATGGAGCATGATGGAAGGACTAGTGATTTGTGTGGCTCTGAATTGCTCTGTCTGTCTCTCTGACCTTTTTGAATTGAAGTTTTATGGACCTCAGCTGTTTGCCCCGTAAAGTCTTACAGAGATTTATCAGCTTTATGTATTTTCCTCTCTCTTCCGGTATAATTATAATTCTGTGACCCAGTCACAGTAAATGCTATTGCAAAAACAAAGGCTTTAATAATCATGGTGTTAAGCACTTTTTGAAAGATGAGAATGAGCATTCCAAACCTGAAGTCTTGAATATTTTTCTTTCACTTCATTTTAACGCCTACCTTGACATTTCGGTATAGATTGGCTTGAAAACAAGAATTCCGTTTTCAAAAATAATACATTAAAAATTTTGGTTTTGCACTACATCAAAATGAAAAAGGCACTTTGGAAAACAGTATCATGAACAGTTAATAGCTCAAGGGTTAGAGCACTCAGTTGGCTTATGGAAGACACTGACCTATGTCTCTGTTTGGCATCATGTGGAAGAGGGATTTGAGACCACATGAGAGCTTAGCAGGAGTTTAAAGGGCCTTTTGATTCCTTTAACCTTAAACCCAAAACTTATTGACCAAATGTATGCAGCTCCTTTAATCCCAGTTTTGCAGCCTCTCTACCTTCTCAAGGTGCTTCTATCCCAGATACTTCTGGAAAGCCTGCCAAGAAGGAAAATCTGGTAGATGGCCTCCTCCAGCAAGAGACACAATGAGACAGCACACAACAACTGCAGCGCCTGTACCTAGCTGCAGGTGCAAACCCCTGCATTGGCCGTCTTCTTGTTGTGTCATATAACTCAAAGCAGGGGAGCATTACCATATAGACGGCATCTGCTCCTAATTCAGCACCACTCCTGCAAAGTCGGTGTGACAGCCTACACAAAATTTACCAAATGGTGTGAAACAAGCCTCTTCTCTGAATCAGAATAATTTACGTTGATTTTTGGGTTCCCTCCTATCCTAGGTGAGTATATTGTATATTGATGAATAAACCACTCTCCATTTCAAGTACTAGCTCTGTCTGGGACGTTTCTACAGAAATGACAGTTCGTGCTGAAATCCTGTAAATGTTTGGCTTCTGTTACTGAACATTGAGCTATATATAAAAAAAAAAAAAAAAAAAAAGGTTGGAGGCTGTATTTTGTTTACAGTCTATTTTTAAATTTGCTTAAAGCCTGAAAAACAAGAAGACTACCTGTGCTAACGTTATTTTTGACAGATATCTTTTGGAAAGAGGTTTTTACATTATATGTAACAATTGCAAAATTACTTCTTTTTTCTTGATTTGTATTTCTTTGGTTTGGGGTCAAAGAATAATTTACATACAAATGAAATACAAAACCTAAGAAGTGTAATTTCACTAGAGGGCAGAATATGTCTGAGGTTTGTCAGAATTATGTTTGAGTTTTTTGATGTAAAAGTTCTAAAACAGCTGCGCTCTGAGCTGTCTAACCTCTGAATCATCATACACCAAGCGAATCAATAATACTCTATGGTATTCACTGTTCAAGGAAAGAACACTGTGATGGAAAGCCCTTCACTTAGACAGTCATGTACTGTAGGTGTACATCACTGAGTAATAATGCTTTCCAAGGAAGTCACCATGAAAAAGAAATCATTTCTCTTCTCAATTCTACTGGGAGTGAGACAAAAAAGGGGAAGAGAGAAGGAGAAAGATGAAAAAGCAAACTTTCATCTTCAAAAATCAAACTTTCACCTTAAAATGTTCCTGTTCGCATTTTAATACCTGTGATCAAAACTTCAAAAATATTTTTATTTATAGGTAAATATTTTTGGTAGAATTCAACACCTAATGAACAATATTGTCAAACATAACATATAACTATTATTTCTGAAAGATTTTTTTCCATTAAAAACATTCAACAATTTTATATTAACTAACTTATATTTACAAACCTCTTTATCAGTCACAGACTATCAATATTTACATAATAATTTCACTTCATAATAAAATAAAGATTCTGTATATGAATATAACATAATAATATTATGCTAAAATGAAATAAAACACACAAAGCCAAGATACTGAATACTGTAATTACCTTCTACTTTACGGTGTCTTTTATAATTTTAATGAAGCCCTTCCTTGCACAGCTTTAATTTTTAAGCCTACAAAAGACAGAAAAATCAATTACACAATGTTTTAATTAATGTTTACATAACTCAATTTCCAACTTAAATAATAAGTCAGTTGAGAACCTATAAAACCAGCAACCCTTTGTTAGTTCATCAATCTCTTGTGGAATCAGAATACTGAAATGCAGCATGATCTTCACTTTTAGAATCATTGTGGTTTTTCTATGACATTTTGTTGAAATAAAGCACATTGAACTGCTTGAGAAATTCATATGGCACACAAATTCATTTCTTGGTCTTGAACTTTAAAAAATATTTCAAAAGGCCCCAAATATTTGTTAATGTATTACTACAAATAGTGCACACAGTGCCAGGCTATTGAGCTGAAGGAAAAAACTACTCTTTTTTTACAACAGAACTTTGTATTTTTGGGGGGCAACAATTTTTTAGTATTTTGGTTTCATCGTTTTAAATGTTTGAGCTGAAAATTCAAAAGTAACAAACCAAAAAAGATTCTTGCAGTTGTTAATGAAAACTGCTGACTAGAGTGTGGAAAATCATTTCCTTTAACTGTTCTTGAGGAAACAGGCAAATTCTATCTATTAACATTATTGCCCACACAAACCTTAAAAAAGACACGTGTCTGGCCTTGCAGATAACTTTGTAGTAGGGAAGTAAATGATAATTTTGCTCAGCTTGGCATGACTGTCAGTCTTCAATGGCAAATTAACTGCTACATGAATAAACTAAAAAATACATGGAATATGCAACAATGGAGAATACATTTGAATTCTATTTTTAATGATTATTCTTTGATGCAGTCCCAGTTTCCTGAAAATAGGTTGTGTAATAAATGTAATAGCTCTTCTGTGAAGCTCCCAAATGACAAGCTCCATATTAATATTTCTGATTTTAAAAGCATGGGATACAAATAACTTCACATAACTTTGGATCTCCAAGATTTAGATGTCTATATTTGATTTAATTAACCTAACTCCCTTAAGAGGTAACAAACCTATACTGATTTCCAAACAGCAAGTGTATGATCTAATTATCTTTGTTCAATTTTGGTATTGAAGGTAACTATAGGATCAACATGTGAATTTTGTATATGAAGTAGGATGGGCTATAACTTGTGTAAACACCAAACACGTAACAGTTTTGAATCTTTGCCTGAGTCACATCACCTAGTGAAGAGCGGAGTGAAGAACAGTTTATGTCTGTGCCTCCAGGGAGCAGTTCATTTGATGTGTCCTGAAGGATGCAACTAAGATGAGACGAGTTGTCCTCAGGAAGCATCTGTTTCTCTCTGTAAAAGGACTATAAGGTAATTAGGTTGGATTTTGATGTCTAATTTTAAAGCTATGTTAAATAAATACCATCTACTGATTCTACAGTTACTTGCGTAAGAAAGCAGAGGTGCAAAGACAGTAATGTCTCGCAAGTCCTTCTGAATGGAGCTTTGTCAACAATCAATGTGATACATAGATACATATTTATTTAGGAAACAAAGAGATGGCTTGAAAAATGTAATTAAGTAGAAACCCCTGAGAAGATCCCGCCTGAACTAAACTGTGAAGGAAATCAGCTATAGCCTTTGCTTCTTGACATACACCAGCTAAGTATTGCGACTTCTATTTTTTTCTGTTTTTCTATGGGCACTCTGTCTGATGAGACTAACAGACTTCACTACATTTCCTATGCTCTGAATAAACATAATTCTATTAATTTAATTAATCAATTCAATTCTATGGTATTTACAACTTTAAAAAATACTCTGAACAATATTTTTTCCTTTAATGTTTTACCTCAGATTTTTTAAATTCTGTAACACACATTCTATTATCTACCCTTTATCAACCAATCTCGCCGTATTCCTCCATCTTATTCCACTGTTATATGATGTCAAGTTGCTCCCACTGAACTCTTTAACATGATCATTTGCATGAGGTCCATCTGAGAGAGCGTTCATTTTCTTCATAAGCAGCCCATACTGGTCTGTGTTTTGGGTCTGTGACTGAAACAGCGTTGATAACAGACTGGTGTTTTACCTATTGCTGAACACTGCACAACATCAAGGCCACCTCCATTTCTCAGTCTACCCCCCAGCAAGTAGTCTGGACATGGGCAAGTTGCTGGGAGGGGACACAGCTAGGACAGCTGACACTAATTGACCAAAGGGATATTCCATACCATATGACACCATGCTCAGCAATAAAAACTTGGGGGCAAAAGGGAAAGCAAGAGCCTTTCCAAGTTATCTTTTGCTCAGAGACTGGCCAGGCATTAGTCTGCTCATTGGAAGTGGCAAGTGACTATTTTTGCATTACTTGTTTTTTAGTTTTCCCTTTTTTCCTCCTTTTCATTTGTTAAACCGAATTAATGACCTATGAGGTTTTTTGTCACTTTTTTTTCTTCCAATTCTCTCCAGCATCCTCCTGAGGTTGGAGGCTGACTGAGCGAGCAATTGGTGGGTGCTTAATTGCTGCCTAGGTTCAACCACCAACAGCGTTTCTAGATATATTCAAAACAAAGCATCAGGAAACTTAAATGCTGACTGAAAGAAAATTGTATATCTCTCTCTATATATATACACACACTGTTTTCCACTGTTAATAATTGTCCTGAAGAAAGCTATTCAAAATTTTATCAGCTTTTATCACCTGCAAATAAACAAAATACCAAATCTTCACATAAATTTTATGGACAGGAACAGTTGCCTTGTTAATTTTAGTGTCCTAGTTTCAGCATTGCGTAAAAGTCTACTTCAAAATACTGAGCTTCAGAGCTTTGTATCTTTCACTCTATTCAGCAGCAATTTAACCAATTTAGAGATAATAGCAATAAGAAAATAATATTCTGCCTTTTTACCAGTTGCTATCAACTCCTCAAAGGTTATACTGGAAAAAATTCTAACTGGCTCCTCAAAGTCAATCTTATTACTTCATTGTTTCAAGGCAGTATCTTCTTCTTTTAATAATTACATTAAATATGCATTACATGAAGCTGTCCTACATAATTTTTGACTGAAATCTGATAGCATGTAGTACTAAGTAATATTATTATTAGAAACTAGCATGGGCTGTTGACTGTAAATTCAATTAATAAAATTGATCTCTACTGTGCATTTTTCTGTGTGCATTTGTATAAAAACAGCTAAATTGTATCTGATAATACCTATATGCTTGTGACAGGACCCTAAGGCTGCCTCAGGTTTGAGGTGAATCTGCCTAGATTTTGTCCTTTAATGAACAAGAACACAAATTCTTTAAACTCAAAATGTTATGGAGAGGGGTAAATTAAAACTATGAAGTCTTTGCCTCTTCAGAAAGAGAAAAATGAATGTCACCAGGAAACACAAAATAGAAATAATAATAATCATCATCATCATCTAGTGTAATTTAACAACTAAAATTTTTCATTTACAGTTAGAGTTGTAAATTTAATACAATAATTATAATTGAACAATTAATATTAAAATAACCAGTTTTGTTTCATTTTAGTTTGTGATGGCTTTAATGTGTAACTATCATTACAGCTGTAAGGGGGAAGGGTTTGTTGATTTATAATTAAATTAAAGTGAACTTTTTACTGTAGGAATATGTTCAAGGATGCTGTAACCGAAAAGTCTCAAGCATTTATTCTTTTTAGGTGGAATGAGCTGAGGTGTATTGAAGATGAGCACTCTCTGGCTTAGCTTCAATAATTTTCCCTTTTTTGAAGTTATCACTATTTCAGTGAAGTCAGATTCTCCGTGCTACTCTTTAGCTTATTGTAATTCTTATACAAGATCTCTGCTATGTGGTCTCAGCAAGTATGTAAGATCTAGTTTATCTGGTTTCGCCAGTTGCTAAGGCCTCTGAGTTCCTTCTATGCATTAACCTAGACCAATTTAGAACTATGCAAATCTATAAGCCCTTCAGCAAAACCTTTAGAGATGATGACTGTATGTACTTTTATACCAGCTGCTGTTTCATTTTAAGTATGAGGTGAAAAAGTGGACTTTCACACAAGGTTGAAAATATTGTGCCATTTAATAAGAGATGACATAAATTCTTTTATGTTTTGCTCCTCTCCAGCAATAGACAAAGCATTTCCTGAAAATAGAAATGGAAATTATGGGAAATTTATGCTTTTAGATTGAGGAACAATCACTGCCTAAATATCTACTTATAAAGCAGGCTAAAACAAGACTAGTTCAGCAATTAAGATTCAAAATTCAACAGAGGTTATCTAATTACCAGCTGAAATCCTCTGCCCACTGAAAAGACAGAAAGCCCTAAGAAAACTCAGTGTTCATGCTAGTAAAACTCTAACTTCTTCAATTTTAGCAAAAGTAAGTCTAAACTCAGATAATGAACTAAATAAATCTCAAATTTTCATCAACTAGAGCAGAGAAATAATAGAAGTAGCATTAATGCCTTTATAGCCAACGTACTAAGCAATTTTATACTTCATTTCACTTATTACTATACCTCCTACTATTTTCTTTACTCATTTGCCCTAAAAAAGTTCCATAGCTGAGGCACAGAGAATAGGTATGTATATCAGAAAATATAACCTTCTCTCTCTCATATCCCTATATATATTCTCTACTGTCACCAGTTCACTGAGAAGATTTGAGTGTCCAATGTCCTTGTTTTTGTTGTATGTACATTTATTTGGCTGCATATGTATTTGTTTCCTGCAGTATGAATAAAACTTGTTAACTGCATTTGAGTATGAAGTCATCAGATCTCTGCTGGAGAGGGTACAGCAAAGGGCTACCAAGATGATTAGGACATTGGAACACCTCTCTTATGAAGAAAGGCTGAGGGATTTGGGTCTCTTCAGTCTGGAAAAAAGACAACTGAAGGGGGATCTTATCAACGTTTATAAATACTTAAAGGGTGAGTATCAGGAGGATGGGGCTAGGCTCTTTTCAGTGGTGCCTGGAGACAAGACAAGAGGTAATGGGCACAAACATGAGCATAGGAAGTTCCATCTAAACGTGAGAAAGAACTTCTTTACTTTGAGGGTGGTAAAGCACTGGAAGAGGCTGCTTAGAGAGGTGGTGGAGTCTCTGTCTCTGGAAACATTCAAAACCTGCCTAGACTCATTCCTGTTCAACCTGCTCTAGGAGACCCTGCTTTGGCAGGGGGGTTGGACTAGGTGATCTCCAGAGTTCCCTTCCAACCCTACAGTTCTGTGATTCTGTGATTCTGCGATTCTGTGATTCTGCAATTCTGCGATTCAGACATTGTAAAGTATCACTTAAAATGCTACTCATTAGAGGGAACACTACAAAGAAAGAGAGGATGATATAGACAAACATATATCTCTTTAGATGGTGGGAACCCTGAGATGTTCAGCATTGAATAGGTCTCTAGTCCACAGGCAGCATACCATGGAGACCTCATCTGTGGAAATAGTTACCCCATTTTGGTTATTCAAGCTATTACAGAATTTTCTTCCAAGAAAACAACTCTATTCATCATTTCTACTCTCAAACAGATAATTTTTAGGTAAAGGCAAGGCAACACAGGTAGCATATTTGCCAGTACCAAGTGGGAGCTACTTGCAGCTCCTCTGTTACAATGAGCTGGCTAATTTATCCTGCAGACGTGGGGATATGCTCAGCACAGCAAAGTCCTGAAGGCCAAGCTGTACATCCAGCACAGCACAGCAAAGGATGGCACAGGCCTGGGCCAACTAGTTGTTATGCAGATCACTAACTCTTTAATGTACAACGGTCTTCCAGTGAGGATCACTGCAACACCTCCCTTGGACACATGGTTTATCTCTATCTAATGAAAGAAATTCTGTGTGATTTTTGTTTTCATAGACTCATTTACATTGGAAAAGACCTTTAAGATCATCAAGTCCAACAATTTACTTAGCACTGCCAATTCCATCACTAAACCATGTCTCTAAGAGCCACACCTACACACCTTTTAAATACCACCAGGAAACATTATACTTTGTCTAGGAGAAAATTACATTATTGTGAAGATTATTTTCTACTCAGTTGACAATGTCTCCAAATCTCATGATTCGATAGTGTGAGTTAAAATAAAAGAGATGTGATTTATCTTATCTAGCTCTACTAATCGAAAAGCTAAAAGCTCTGTCCTTACCTCCCCGCTATGGACAGCAGAAAGGGATAAGCACCCACACAGTATCCTTAGATAGGTCATGTACAGTTACTTTTGGAATATTATATATTCTCACTAAATCACAAGGGACACTAAAATAATTTAGATTATTCATTTAGTTACAGTTAGGCAAGATGAATGCCAACTGAATTCTCTACAAAAATTATTACATTTTTAAAGATATGAAATGCAGAAATCTGTATGTAATGAATTTCTCTATCCTGACTGTGTGAAGATTTCTCATAAATCAATTTGAGATTGTAGAAACAAAAAAGCAAGTAAATAGAGCCTTAAAGCATTGAAAGATCTTGGGATTTTAATAGTTGAATTGAAGAATATAATGTGGCTGGTGATGAGTTTTTGTACCCCATCATCTTTGTATAATTCTGAATGTTGAAGTCAGCCAAGACAAGGAATTATTTATTTTGAGTTTGCATTGTCCTTTGAATGAAAAATATTACTTTTTCTAGAAGAAGACTGAAGCAATGCTGAATCCACAGCACAACGGGCAGGGAATTTGGACCAGAATAACTGCATTACCTCGTGTACCCAATAAGGATATGTACTTTTATGGCACACAAACTTGACAGTGTAAGCTAATATTATTCTTAAAACCACAGAATTAAAATGACTGAGAGTATGGAAATGAATTTGTTCTTATTTAAACTTTATGACAGTATAACCAAAATAATCAGCCTTTAAAGCTTTTATTTAGAGAACACTAAATAAATAAACAAAAGCTTTATTTAAAAATTGTTTTGGTTTACACAATTATAGAAAATTACTAACAACTGTTTGATAAACTTGACAATTTGTTTAATTTATGCTTAAACCACATAATTCTTTAATTGTTTATTAAATTTCACAATTCTTCAGACATAGTTTGAAAAAGTTTCTGTTATTTTACAGACATTCAGCTTTACAGAATGATTTGAGAGATAGATTACAAGCTATTGATAAAGCTCATTGACTCTGTAACTAACTTGATTTACAGCAGCTAAGAATATGACTGAGTAGAAACCAACTCAGTCTGTGACGTTAATATTAGTTTTGTTTTTTTTTTTTTTT
>VXBH01004901.1:131311-156401 GCA_013400035.1 Rynchops niger
TTTTTTTTTTTTTTTTTTTTATGGGGAAAAAAAAAAAAAGGGACACAAAAATCTCTCTCTTCCAAACAAAAAAAAAAAAAAAAAAAGTAAAAAAAAAAGAAAAAATCCACAACTACATTGTTTTTTGTTTATTTAATCTTTCAACAAAAAACATTTAATTAACTTTTAATTTCCTTTCCAAATGGACTGTCTTTTTACAAAATTAAAGTGCAAAGCAGTAATAACTTCCTTATGCCTATTTGACTATTGCCTGACTTCATACATCTTTTGACAGCAGCTGCCTCATAACAATTTAAGCTAATGAGATTAAGATGGCCAAGCTTCAGAAATATACAAAAATTGGTGTCTGAGAGCCATAAGAATCACATCACAGCCCTGAGAAGGAGACATCTGAAAGACATTCACATGATAGAGATGAGAAACACATGTGAAACTCTTATTCAAGACAAAAGATAATACATGTTATATATGGGGTTAAGAATTTATGTCAAATTAATATTTCATTTACCTAATAAAAATCCAATAAATATTTACAAACCATTACAATTCCAATGACAGTAAAACTTACTCAATAAAAGTAAAAATTGTGAGAGAGGACACTGACTCAAAAAAAAAAATGGTTAACATATATTAACTTCCAACTATGTACCCCTTACTTCTTACGTTTTGCTCACCCTTTCACTGTCCCAGTGGGTACTAAGGTCAAGAGCATTTCTTAGAAAGAAGTGAGGGGTTATAACAACCCATTAGTGTCCTGAGGTTTTTGCCAGAAGTATGTTGTTAATGGTGGAGGGGTTCTTCTGTGTTGGTCTTCAAGTTTTCTGTTCTCTGCTTTGTCTCCGGAGTTGGTTTCACTTGGCTCACACAAGTGCACTCCTGCACTTATCATCTTTTGACGACTATGATTTATTTTCACAATCTGGAACTTCTGGTGTCACCCTGTACCCACACTCTTCCACACCACACTTACGTCTGGTGTCACCAGCAGTTCCTTTCATGCAGAACAGCTATCTGTTACTGCTATATAATTTTGAAACAAATTTAGGCAATATCTACCTGATTGTTAGACAATTGTTATCACAGGAAAAGCAAGCTAACATTAGCTCAGGACAAGGCAAGTGCAAGCGAGCCTTGAGAGACAGCACTACTAGGTCAATTTAAAGCCTGAGGTTTTTTACTAGTAATGACTGGTAAATTACTGTTTTGGCAATCCTGTTCTGCTGTGTACTGATCTGTATATGAAATGGGAATCCAGGGGAACCAGAAAATTTGGCTTCATTGACCTTTGTTGCCCTTACCTCCTTCTACAGCTGAGAGAGTTACCAGCCTTTGTGGAAGCACAACCCAATTACATGGCCTAACCCTTCAGAGAAATTTATCAAGAACTGTAAAACTTTTATAATATTTTAAAATAAATAGTATATATCACATAAAAATAGTAGTTATTCAAATACTACATGTGCAAACATGCTCAAGTAAAAGGGCAGCATTTCTCACTTACAATCTTTAGACCTATGAACCCTAAGCATGAATAATTTCTTTTCGGTTCATCATCAGTCAGACAAAACATGAACAAATATTTTCAGTGTTTGTTTATCAACTGCAAAAGAAGACATTTCAGACTGTCTGAAGCAATACATGATTCAGTTGACAAACAGAATGAAATGAACATAAAACTATTTGGGAGTCCTCTGCTTTGTCAGAAGACATTTTACTGAAAAAAGTGTGTTACATGTTTTGAATATATATACAGATTTAATGAAATTCTAATGGAAATATTAGATTCATTTTGGTTTTGACCTCATTTTGATACCCAAAATATATCATTTTGATGCCATATAAAATATTTTTTTAGCAACATTTGGTTATCATTGGTTAATTGAATGATTTATCTACTTATTCTAATGCCCATTTTTCTGAAACTAAAATTTACAAATGCCTGGCTATATAATTTTCTGGCTGGGCCTAGATATAACTACCTCTGGCCACAGCATTACAAACCAACCTTTCACTCGTGGAAAACACCATGTGGAAATCACCACCAAGTGACCATGGTTACTTAATTTATTTTTCCCTTTTAAACTTATTTTCTTTATGAAAAGCTTAATTTTTTTGCAGTCACCTTTGGAAGAACTGAACTTTCTATTATAAGATATCCTAGACAACTCCTGACAATACACATATGAGTATTTCTCAAATATTTTTCAATCATTTAGAGCTACTGTTTATGAGAGTAATTGCCAAGAGTCAGCAATTAGTACTACTTTATACTTTCAGTCATGATGCTATATTTGCTAAGAGCTTTACTACTTCAGAAATACAATAAATTTGTTCTCCATTTTCCCTGAATAGTATCACTGTAAAGCCAAAAAATCCAATTAAGAAGTAATGACTAATGTTCAGAGAATCTGGATGATCATGTAATCCATTACAAACATACTTGAGATGCTTTCCTTAAGATTCACAATTAATCAACTGGCTTCTGACCTACTCTTTTTTACAGACATGTCCAAGGATTTAACTATTAACATTTGTAAAGGCATTTCATTGACAATAACCTATAGTGGGCTACAGTA
Organism: Rynchops niger; assembly: GCA_013400035.1. NCBI lineage: Eukaryota > Metazoa > Chordata > Aves > Charadriiformes > Laridae > Rynchops > Rynchops niger. The sequence goes on from VXBH01004901.1 coordinate 133,888, forward strand.
AATTGTTCAAGAAAAAAATACTCACTTAGATCTCCTGGTTCAGAAATGTCATTGTTTCAGTAAGATACTTCTAGCTATTTTTTTTTTTTTTTCCATTCCGTATTTTAAAAAAATGAATGATTTTTTTTTTTCAATCTTTGTAAAATATCTTAATTTGTCTTTTTACTGTTTTGAATAATATCATCATGTTCTTATCTTCAATCTATTCATCATTCATATATCAGGCAAAACCATCAAAAATAGTCATAGGTGAACCAGGCACATAAAATCTATATTCTCCAAATATTCTGTGAATACATTTCATTTAAGTCTTATATTCTTTTCATGCCTTCTTCTGACAGCTGTAGTAACAGTCTTCTTTAAAATATTTGATATAGAAATGATGTTGTACTATACTTAAGCTACTGTAATGGTGAAATGGTATTAAAACTGTAGTAACCTGTAGTACAAGCAATTATAATTACCTTTTCATCCAGCCTCCATAGTTTTTCAGTTGAGTTATTTCTGTGTTTGAACGTTTTACCTCTAATCAATTCTATATTCAGCTGAATTTATTAATAGCTGTGGAAGCAATTGCCAGCATCAACATAACTGTAATTGGTTTTCTGTGCAAACCAATAGATTATTGAAAAAAAAAAATTGAGTTCATCTTAATTTGAAAAGTTATATGCAGAATTTGTCTAGAAATAAAACCACATGTTGTGTTTTGTAAGCTATATAAAACATAGTTGCAAAGCAGCCTTCATTCCACCTGAGAAAATACATGTGTCTCTGTATGCATGCACACAGATAGGTCTCATCTTCTAATACATGAACTATTCTGCAAAACAAATACAGAAACGGTTTGAAACCAGATGTGCGAACTGCTCATATGTGTGCATTCTGATGCCATATTCCTTGTAGAACTAGGAGTGGAATTATCTATTGGAAACAGTCTTATCAGTTTTGCAAAGATGTTTTTTACAAAGATGTTTCTACAAAGCATCTATTTAAGCAGATTAGCTATTCGGAATTCATTTTCCAATGGAGAGAATTATCATCATGTTCAGCATTTAAGCTACAATTTTACTTAAAAGATTATTGATGTGTAGTAAGTGTTCATGTCTTTAAATTAACAACTGGATGGACTGGTTTAGAAATCCCTGAACACTTCAGTATGCATTTTTCAGTATTTAAAAATATATAGAATCATAGAATTTTTTTGGTTGGAAAAGACCTTTAAGATTACCAAATCCAACTGTTAACCTAGCACTGACAAGTCCACTGCTAAACAGTGTCCCTAAGCACCACACCTACACTTCTTTTAAATACCTCCAGGGATGGCTACACAGCCACTTCCCTAGGATGCCTGTTTCAATGCTTAATATCCCGTTGTGTGAAGAATTTTCTCCTAATATCCAACCTGAACCTCCCCTGGTGCAACTTGAGGTTATTTCCTCTTGTCCTATTGCCTGCTACTTGGAAGAAGAGACCGACCCCGACATTGTTACATCCTCCTTTCAGGTAGTTGTAGAGAGCAATAAGGTCTCAGCCTCCTTTTCTGCAGGCTAAGCAATCCCAATTTCTTCAGTCACTCCTCATAAGACCTGTGCTCTAGAACCCTTACCAGCTTTGTTGTCCTTCTTCGGACATGCTCCTGTACCTCAATGTCTCGTAGTGAGGGGCCCAAAACTGGACACGGTACTTGAGGTGAGGCCTCACCAATGCCGAGTACAGGGGGACAATCACTTCCCTCATCCTGCTGGCCACCCTATTTCTGATACAAGCCAGGATGCTATTGGCCTTCTTGGTCACCTGGGCACACTGCCGGCTCATGTTCAGCCAGTTGTTTACCAACAGCCCCATGTCTTTCCACTGGGCAGCTCTCCCGCCACTCTTCCCCAAGCCTGTATCACTACATGGGGTTGTTGTGACCCAAGTGGAGGACCCGGAACTTGGCCTTGTTGAACCTCATACCATTGGCCTCGGCCCATTGATCCAACTTGTACAGACTCCTCTCAAAGCCATTCCAACCCTCAAGTGTCCTTCCTGCATGTCCTTCCTTGTAACCTGACATGCAAACTGCCATACCATGCCCTTGCTGATGTGCCACACCCTGTTTACCCACCCTGCTTGTGGTGCTCCTTGTCATGCACTCTCCTCAGGGGCTTCTTTTATATGTGTGGGGGCAGGGCTTTGCCAATGTTGCTCTGAGCCCTGACGAGGTCTTGCCAGCCACTGTCACATGAGGTGCAGGCTCCCGGTGCCTCTCCTGCTTCCATCTGAGGTTCCCTGGTTTGGGAAACCCCCCTGCACACCTCATTAAATCATGCCAGCACGAGAGCTGCTTGCCTTGGCAACTCAGTTAATAGGAGTGACCTCAAAATGCAGTTGGCATACTTTATGTCACACTTCTGTTTTAAAAATTTCTTAACAATTTGAAGTTTGTTTCATTTCTTACACTACTTCAGTGACATCTATCAAACGACTTTTGAACGGATCAGGATAAGTTATCTATCTTTAAACCAGCCCTGGGACTACTGTGAAGGATGCTACCTCTATTCTTTCCCTCCCCTTCAAGAGTAATTTTGACTGTCATATTATGTCTGTTTTCTCTTGTACCTTTGTATGGTGTGTGAAAGATAATCCCTGCCAGGTGGATTACAAGTGACACCTCCATGGATTTCATAAGGTATTTTTACTGTAAGGTTGGCCCTTATACGTGAAAGACTTCCAAATCTTCCAAATTTTCTTTTTAAAACATAGCTCTTGCGTTGCCATAAATACTAGTTTAGTAAATGAATAAAATGAATAAATGTCACAAAGGAAGCCCAGAAGAAATGAACATAAATAAGGTAAGTGTTGCAAAAACTATCATCACTGTGCAACATTCACAATAGGAATAAAAATCAATGTCATAATTTTCAGAACACAGAAGTAAGAAAAGTTTCAAAGATTTTTTTTTTTATTATTGGATGGTTTGTGTAAAAGACCTTACTGTTTGTTTACTTTTCTCAAAAAAAAATATATATCTCAGACCAGCAGAGTCGAATACATTTTTTTATGTTAAGGCAAGTCTTACATTTCCTCATTATTTTCCTCTTGGTATTATTTTCCTAATTTGTATGTTCCTTAAAGAGCATTTTTTAATTGACTATTTTCAAGGGTGTGTGTTATCATTTGCATTTAGAACAGAACCTCAGATTATTTTAGATAAATAATAGTTGTCAATTAGACTGTAACAAACATTTGAAAACCAATTCTCTAATGCATGTATCATCTCATTAGTCTACAATTTTCAGCAGCTTTTACTGTTTGGTCTCATATATTACCTCTAGAAAAAAAACTAGTGTTTGCCCAACATTTAATTGAATGTTTTTGTTGACTTGACTTAAATTATGTGATTTTACATTTAACAGTGGGATACTGTCTGTTTATAAAGCCTTGTTTAGACAGCAAAGGAAGCCTCACAGATGCAGACCCTGGTATTCATGGGGAAAAGTAACCTCTTCAATACAACCTGTAAAGGCAACAAGTCTGGGTGCAAGCAACCCAGGCAATTTCTGAAGAATGTAAAGGAAACTTTCTTGACTTACATGATCAACAAACCAATGGGACTATATGTGCTGCTAGATTTACAGCTCCCAAAGCTGGTCCAAGTTGTGTAGGTTAATGGCAGACAGTGCATGCTGGAGAAGTGGGGATGGAGGAATTATCTCTCAGCGTCAAAGAGACACCTATGCACAATCGCAATTCATAAACAAGAGTAAGCCTCTACAGTCAGTCCCATTTTATCTCTGTAAAATTTACTATATCCCCCCTTTCTTTTAAAACACAATGCAAAGCAACTAATACTTCCATGTGTGTGCAAATATAAGCCTAGCAATCAGAGCACTTGCTCAGGATGTGATATACTCAGTTTGAAGGTAGCTTAAAAAAAACAACATATCATCCATCTTGAAAACAGATAACAAAGCACACTACAAGCAACCTTCTGTGTGCATTTATGAAGAAATAATGAGTGAATACTGACTGACCATGAAATTATATCTAAACAAAAGAAAAACCTTTTTACTGTGAGGGTGGTCAAGTATTTGGACAGGTTGGCCAGAGAGGCCAACTCTCTCTCTCAAAGCGTCCTTCCAGTCTAAATAATTTTCTGATTCTGTGAATACATGTCACAGAATAGCTTATTCATTGATGTAGGAAGTGACCGTGGTGGTCATCTAGTCCAGCCCCCTTGCTCACAGCAGAAACAACTAAAGCAGGTTGCTCAGGGACATATCCACTCAAGTTTTGAATTTCTCTAAGGATGGAGACCACAAAATCCCTCTGACCAGCCTGTCCAAATACTTGACCACTTTAACAGTAAAATTGATCTTTTTTGTGTTTAAGTAGAATTTTCTGCATTTTAATTTTTACTCATTGTATCTTGTCCTGTCACTGGATGCTGGAGATGCAAGAACAATCTAACTCTGTCTTCCTTACTCCTTCCCATCAGGTATTTATACACATTGATAGATTCCCCCTGACCTTCTCTTCTCTAGGCTGAAAAATCCCATATTTCTCTGCCTCTTCTCATACAATAGATGCTCCAAGTCCTTAACCATCTTCATAGTCCTCCACATTACCCTTCACTGGACTTACTCCAGAATTTCCATATAACTCATGTACTGGGAGCCCAGACCTGGACACAACACTCCAAGACTGGCTGCCTATGTTCTTCCTAATACAGTCCAGGTGACTGTTGGCCTTCTTTGATGCAAGTGTACATTGCTGACTCATGGTCAACTTTGTGTCCATCAGGACCCTCAGGTCCTCTTCTGCCAAGCTACTTTCCAGCCAGTCGTCCCACAAAGTGTAATGCTTCATGGAGTTATTCCTTCATGGGATTCCTGTTGGACCAGTTCTCTAGCTTGTACAGGTTCCTCTCCATGTCCCCACATTCATGTAGCTTATTAGCCACTCATAGTTTTATATAATCTGCAAATTTTACTGAGGGTCTGCACCCTGTGCCATCATCCAGGTCACTAATGAAAATGTTTGACAGTATCATCCCTAGTATCAACCTCTGACACACACTGTTGGTGATTAGTGTCTAGCTGGACTTTGTATCAGGCACCACAATCGATTGAGCCCAACAGTTCATCCAGTTTTCAGTCTACCTCACTCTTACGATATTTAATCTGAACTTCATCAGTTTGTCTGTGAGAATTCTATGGCAGACAGTGTTAAAAACCTTACTTGGTATAACATCTTAAATAATTTAACTCAGACTATGAGTTTATGTAGGTACAGGGTAAAACAAGTGTTTTGAAACACACTTTTGAATTTGAGCACTGCCTACTTTTAGTCCCAGTTCAGATGCTTAAATCCAGATTTACCTTGAGAATCTTTGTAAAATAAAGAGGTTTGATGTCCAGATTATAGGTAATTTTTAAGTGAATTTTGCATTATCTCTGCATCTTGACTCCTCTATACATTTGAAGAAACCATATGAAAATCTATTTTCTTGCATTACTCTTTTGTAACATATTACCTGAATGGCTATTTTTGTTTTCAGTTATGTAGTTACCTAATTTAGCTCAGTAAAAAGAATCCCTTTCTTTGAAACATAATTTAAGAGTAGTATGTTATTTTAGAAGACTGCTTATATGCTGTTCTATTATTAAGTATATTTCGTCTCGTAGTATGTTCTTTACCACTTTACAAAAAGCAAGAAGTAAGCAACCTTAGTTCAGATGTCATTCCTGAGACCGAGAAGTTTAGTTAGGTACTTTTTATACTGTTTTTAGAATTACTTTTTCTCAGCTTATTCTCCCAGTTCTCCCTGTTGAACATGTTACTGTATCTTCACTGTTGCTTCTAATCAAAGCATCTACATTTGTATTATTTTAGGTAAGCCTGCATGTATAGTTACAATTTCAGTTGTAAGATAAATCCAACTTTCCCTTCTTTTCTCTAAGATTAAAATTAGAAAAAAAAAAAATACCAACATCCGTTAAAAAATCTAGAGTAAGCTTGCCAAATGAAGTACTATGTGTCCTCTGCATATGTCATATAATTTCAGATACTAATATCTTTATCAGACCCAAGTTTTCAAAATTTGTGAGAATATTTTAGTTTGTTGAGAACTACATTTCTACAACAAAAATGTGATTATCCTGTATCATCTGTGGACTGAGTTCTTTTTTTTTTTTTTNTTTAGTTATGAATCTCATACAAGCATGATTGTGTAGTTTCTATCCTATTTTCTAATTAGCTCTGAATTACCCTGCTAATAGTGATTAGTAATCTCTGAATCTATTAAATACTTGCATGTCACAAAAAATGTATATATAATTAAGGAAATCAGGTTCAATGATAATACTAGGATGAACAACAAGTGAATGAGGTTTTAATTTTTATTGTTTTGCAAGTTTTTGCTTTGAAAAAATCCTGTATATTACAGTTTTTCCTTCTAGATATTTCTTATCCTTAATCATGTTATCTTTACTTTTCAAAAGTAGTCTTTATTAGTCTAAAATTAACTAAGTTCTTTATTACTCAGACTTACAGAAAATCTCATTCTCTTGGAGGGATAATTGCATCTTCATGTAAGAATTTATCTAGTTATAACTATAAAGAAGAATGAAGCCTTCATGAAAATCTGTAGTCTTGGACAGAGTTTGGGTTACTTTTGGTAGAGCTGAATTTGGCCCATTGAATAGACTGTATTAACATTGTAACAGCTGAGTTTTCCTGTGTTTTCTAAGTCTGTCATGGATGCAAAAGTATCTGATGGGTATTAAGTTTTCCTTTCTGCACAAACAGCTGCAGGTATAAAGAATATCTGGAACTGACAGCACTGCAAGGAGGACTTGGCAGCATCTTCAGTATAGAGGTTAGTGCTTCAAGTAATCCAATTGCCTAAAGAAAACTCAGAAAAATTACCCAAGGAATGGGTAAGCCAAAGATCGACAATTTTAAGCTATCACCTGAACCAAGATTTTTATGTAATGCAGAGAAAATTTGGAAGAACTTTAAGCAGGGAATTTTTCAATATCTATATTATTAAATGAGTGCAAACTGACAGGAAAAGAGACAGCTAGGCAGACATTGCATGTCACTATGGTAACAGATCTCCTAAACCGAGTATAATAGCAATAGATTTAGAGGCATTGAAGACTGGAAGAGCAAAACACAATAAATAGTGTACAAGTAATACTATTGCATACAGTGGCTACACCAAATTCTCTATTATGCCTGCAGACAGCACGGAGTTTCATCATGTAATTTAAGGTTTGCAGCAGTTGAATTACTACTTCTACAACAAAGATTTTGGAGAGATATGGAACAATTTGGAAAATTCAGAAATAAAGGAATAACATTGATTAGAAGGTTAAGACCTGTTATTGTAGTATAGGCTTGCATAACAGGTACTTGAAATGTGCTTGCAAAAAAAGAAAAAATACTTACAAAAATATAGTCAAATTTTATGCAAGTTCACAGACAATTTGATTGATAATTAAAAAAAAAAAAATAATCAAAGATTAAAAATTTATATAGTTTGGGGCTTGTGTAACTGAATGCAAAGATTGGAAAATATCCGTGATGTTTTGGGACTGCAGACACTGTATAGCAAATACAAGTCTCTTGCCAATAAGCTTGTTAGAAACCCTTTTGAGGATCTTTAAAGCTTGTTATGAACTGGCAGGAGTGCCCTAACAGCAGGTTGAAATTTTGGACTTAGAGAAACAAAGGGTTGGACCAAGCAGCCCATTATATATATATAACAAAAGTGGAAAAGAAAATCCTTGTTTTGCAGAATAGAAGAAACTTCAGAAAGCTACTTGCTCTGTGCATTTTATACTTATTGTGTGAAATATACACGTTTCCTGTATACAAATGCAAAGAAACCTGGAGGCACAAAATACACCTACTCTTTTCCCAACAAGCCTGGGAAAAAAAAAAAAAAAAGCCCTTGGAGTCTCTAACGGCGGTCACTGCAGTCACTAGAGGGAGCCATGCTCACGTACAGTTTATTATATGCCCCTGCAAAGCTTTCTATAATAAGTCAGTTGATGAACAAAAGAGCTCTTTTATTTGCCACAGAATCCTTACATAGGAAGGGAATGTAATATGGAAAACACCAGACTCTTTCCAAACTGAATATGGTGTCAAGTGAAGGGTCACAGTAATAGCAACAGTAAAGGTGCTGCTGCAACATTAGGTCTGCTCTATTCTATGATTTTTATGTACTAGATCCACCAAGGGATTTATTCGATCACTTAAAAGTAACCTCCTCGGTATTTTAGTGTGCAGATCAAAAATCACAGGGAAGGGAAACACCTGCTGTACTGTTGTTTAACCCTGTCAGTAACTTGTCAGTTGCTTTCATGTTCAACTTCAAAGTTTCTGAATACTAAAATATTAAGAACTGCTCAAATCTGAGTGTTAATAGGGATTATCTTCTCAGTAATCAGTCGCTGCTGTTGGTATATAAGAGGACCTGTAGGTGTTCTCACAGCTGAAATATTTAAAACACTTGAAAGATTGACTCCCTGATGAAATGCAGTTGCAGCCATTTTCTTTGAAAACACAGATGGAGCCCTTTCATGGGGATAATGGAGGTGAGTTCTTCACACTGAGAGGAGCACTGTAAAGGGTTTGAGATCTCACACAACGGATAGAGAAGGGGGAAGGAAACACAGTAGGTATAGTACATATAATAATAAATACCTTTCTTGCATGAACCGTTCTTCATTTTTACACAGAGAAGTAAGCCACTGTTCGTAAACTGTTCTTGTATCAAAGGAATAAGTCCACTACCATGAACCCCCAGCATACCACTGTACTGTGAGGCATACTCTAAGAATCACTGCTTTCAGATGTTATAAACAGACTGAGATATTAATTAGTTACTGAGTTGCTCTTCAATGCTAAGAATAAGGAAATCCTGGGTAAAAAAGTTGATGCAATTATAAGATCTGATGATGCTTGTCAGTAATATATATGTATGTGGAAAGCACAATGGAGTTTAGGAGTTAGCAGAATGCTATCTCTCTCATGAGAATAAATAATATTAAGTTTTAGGAAAACAGTTTGTAGCCTCATACCGTAAGTTAAAACTGTGTATATATATGTAAGCTATATATCACATTTTATTTCTACTTTTCCTCCAGTTTTTTTTTCTTACAGACATCACTGTAAATGTCAAATTGTGTAACTTCACTACATAAACCTCAGATTGTATCAAAAGGATCAACCTAAACCATGTTTTTCATATTCTGGAGGATGAAGTTCTTTTTGGTTTTGTGGTTTGTTTTTAGCAGTTATCTTGTTTTAACTGTAACTTATTTAAAGTGTTATGCTAGTATTTCTATGCCATATATACAAATCTACTCGCAGTTCAACAATAAGGCACTTGTAGTACAAACTTTTAGTGTTTTTCTTATGCTCGTCCTCTTTTGGGAGGCAGCTTATGGATCTGGACAAGTCACTTTCTGAAGCTTTTCTCTGCAAATAAGGGAACAAGAAACAGGTTTATTTTGTAATGAAAAAATGGAATGTGTGTGGATATAAGTGTTGAGGCTTCAAGGAAAGCAGCAAATCTCCTGTGGCTCATGATGCCATTGTCGGAGTGCACATTGCATCTGTAGCTCAGAATGCACATGTGTAATTTGCTGTATGAGGTGATTCATTCAGAGACAAAATATCAAGTTCAAGTTAATTAATTTATTGCATAAGTTGGCTACTTTTTTTTTTTTTTTTTTTTTTTTAATATGAGCTGCAGTTAAGGAAAGCTTTCTCAAACTAGAATGTAACCTCTTGCAGGAAATATTCTGCCTATGTGTTTTCCAGACTCTATAACGCTGGAGATTCATTCTTACTAGGAACCTTGCAGTAACCTTCTATAAAAGTTATTTGCCCACTCTCTAATAGGGTTGTGCATTAAATTTTCATTTTAATAAAGCTACTGTTGACATTTGAAAGGTACGACAATCTTCCTATCTGTGATGCAAACATGAGGCATATGACTAATAACATAATCTTTTTAGACTAGGCTGGACTGGAGTGTTTTGATTATAGAAACATTTTATCTTAGACTTATGTATCATAACTGCAGAATCTTTCCATTTTGAATTCTGGGACTGGAGCAGATGGTAGAGATGTATTTAAAATAATGGTACTTGACATATAACTTCTATAAATAGTTACAAAGCTACAGGGTGCTATTTGTAATCTTTCTCTCCCCGAAGAAACTAGAAATTCTCTGTCACTTCATTATAATTGTTCTTGAAATTCATCACAAATGGATAAATTTTTGAAATTTTTACATTAAGGTAAAAAGGCAGATAGGAAGGCAGATGTTCTTTCACATGTTTACTGGATTCCCATATGTCTTCACGGCCTAGTCATAGAATCAATTCCTGAGGCATATTGTGCCTACATATATAGGAATATACTGATAGAACAAAATGACGAAAGACATATTTTCTTCAGTTTTGTAAAACAGTTATCAAATTTTCCTGTCATGATTCAGGGGACTACTGGAAAAAATGATTTGCTTTGCTACCCAAGAAAGACTGTATGTATCATAACATGTACCCCATATCTGACTTAGAGTGAGTTTGTGTGTTAAAAGATTTTCTCTTCAGCTTATTGATGCAATGATTTAGATAGTGAAATGTCAGCTATGGAGGGGAGGGAGCTGTATAGTATACCAAAAATAATGTTTTGGTTTTATGCCACTGGTGGGTGCTCTTTGGGAGAAGAGTTAGTTATTGACTCAGGCATAAGAAAAATGAAAAACGATTTTAGACATTCTAGCAGACCTTATGGTAATATAATGTAAAAAATAATGCTTGAGAGTCTTAAGCCAATTTCCATATGTTGTTTTACCAGTATTGGTATTGTCATGTTTTCGTTCGAGATTGATGCAAATAAACAAAAACAAACAAACAAAAAAAAACCCAAAAACAAAAACCAAAAACAAACAAACAAAAAAACAACAACAACAACAACAAAAAACAAAACCAAAAAACTCAGAAAGTCAGGTGCAACTAATATGAAAAGACATGCTGAAAACAAGTAAAAATGAACAGACTGTGTGATTTAAATGCTCTTTTAAATTTCTGGCAGCTTGAGATTTACTTTATAGCCCATTTGTTCCTTATTCTTTTAGATATAGCAAGCAGGTAATGCTTCCTTTGCTGTGAAAAATACTGTTGTGGCCAACTTTCAGTTAGGCTTCATTTTCATAGTTCTGGTAGCATCAGTTTGTCAACATAAAAGCTAAAATATTCTGAACTCAATCAAGCTTTCTCAGGCTTGTCTCCGGAGGTGACATTAAAGGGTTTAGATAGCCTTATCTGTTCAATACTAAGGATGTTTGTAGCTCCTGCTAAGTGCTCTCTAGTGATTTCTTTCAAAACTTTTAACAGATTGCAATATGTCTGTCTGAACATATGCATACTCCTTACTATATCATTCTGGAGATTTTTTTTTTTATAAGGGCCTCCTAATTTTGCTACCCTCTCAACCAGTTCCATATAGACCAATAAGAGTAGTATAACAGGGAAAAAAGCAAACATTGGGTACCATGCTTTTTTTGGTATAGTTACAGTTGGATTTTTCAGGAGAGATAGGAAAGTTGTGAAGTTAACTGCTTCCACCAAAAAAGCATCAAGGGCATCATGCAAGAAAACTCTTTCAGATTCAGAAAGTTAGACAAATTTGCTTTAATAAAGAAATACCTTTTAGAACAAGACTCAGATTTAAACGACATACAACACCTTGCACAGCTTTGAAGAATACAATTTAATATTTTATGAAATTGTATAGATTTGCATTTGGAATGTTATTTGTATTACGAAATACTATTTCTGTTGTTGGGTGCATATTGAATTATATCAGTGAAGTGGAACAGCTCTGATTATGTTACCAAAAAATAATAATAAAAAAAAAAACTAAAAATCTACTTTTAAATGCAGATTCCTGCTACAATACATGTTTTTTTTTTTTTAGTTCTGTAGACTTTGTGTTTTCCTTTAGGATTTTAAATTAGTGCACAGAGAGATTTGAGGTTAAACAATGCAAGAGCAGTTGATGTTTTTTTAAAGTAAATTGTAAGATTTTGCCAATGCCACAGTTGTATTTTTTTGTGGTTGCACTGGTGACACTCTCATAGACACTTAAATTAGAACTCTTTATCATCTATTTCTTCAGCAATATCATACTGTCACGTTCTGATATATCACTTTTGGAATCAAAAAGGAAGGAAAAACTAACATTCTACCCTTAGAACTGTCTTTTTCTACAAATTTAATTATATAATGGTGCCCTCTGCCTGGAACATGGAATTTTATTTTCCGTTGAGGTTATAATTTTTTACATAGAAGACATAGCAGTATAAAAGTGGCCATACTGGAATAGAGCTATAGCTACTCTTTGCTGATACAATGCCTCTGGTTGTGACCTATGCTCTGTCTATTAAGGAAAATAAAAATGACTGTAGTAAAGAAGACATAGAGAAAAGTGTGTTTCTGACATTAGCTTTTTGTGAGGATAAAAACTTGGATGCAAATTTACTCTCCAATTAATATAACTACAGAACGTTGTTAGTGTGTAAAAACTATTGATGATACACGGGACACTGCATTTGAGCATTGCCCATGGGAATGGCAATACTCAGTTTATCCTCTGTCAGGAGTGAACTTCAATCACACAGCAATGTACTGCTTTTGATGAATATGGTGTTATTTGAGAGTACTGAACAGCAACTGCGTGAGCAGTCTTTCCTTGGAAGGAAGGAAATTAGTTATGGGGAGAAAAGTTGCTTTATTTATATAGGCAAAAAAGTGCAATGTTTCTGTGCCCAACTACAGAACTAGTATTATTTTTTTTCCCCCAGGAATCGTCAAATGCAAAAATACGTAAACAATATAAGGAGTAGAGAGACTGTCTTCCTTCCCACTCACTGATAGAGGAAAAAGAAGCACTTTGTCCTTACCTGAGTCCTTATTAAGTCATACACAGAAGAATTTATTTTCCCATTTATTTTTCTACTTAAACATGCAAAGACTGTGACAGGAGAATGATGCACTTGTTAGCTTAGAGGCAGTTTGTAGAGATAAAAACATTCTATGCAATGAAAAATATGAACACTGACTGAAGATCTTGAACATGCGTATCCCACGCACAACTCCTCCAAGGAACAAAATGCACAGGCCCATTAAACATTTTATGACTCAAACTGCTATTCAAGCAATCCTATGGAAATAGTTGGAAGAGATTATGCTTAGATCAGCTGAGTCAAGGTTCTGATATTGAGAGAATATCTAGACTAAACTAGAATAAGGAGTAAAGGCATCTTAAAAAAAAAAACAAAACAAACAAAAAAAACCCACAAACACAAAACCAAAATAAAGCACAAATGGATATCTTGAACATGCTCTGAAAAAAAAAAAAAAAAAAAAAAAAAAAAAAACCAAAAAAAACCACCCAAAACCCAAACAACATCCTCCCTATTTGTGATAGAATTGTTGTTAAATACAACATGGAATGGACCTTAACATACTACCTAGTCCATCTCTAGCTGGAGACAGAATCAAATAGTTTTAAGTCAGTAATTCTTTTCTTGCAGATATTTTTCTATCCATTTCTTAAAATATTTCTATTGCTACCTTTGTAACATCCAAGACTATAAAAATTATATTATTTTTAGTGATTTATTCATGTATATCATTAAAAATGTTGTGCATTTTTTTTCCCCCTCAACTACTATCTACACTAACAGTTCTGTGCCTCAGTCCAATTATTTATTTTTCTGTTCTGATTGAAGGAGACAGCTTACCCCTTTGTAGCACTCTTTCTTTCTCATGAAGGTTTTTTTCCTGTCTATGCCTCAGTTTTAATTTTTCTAGACAAACCCATATATTATAAGCTTTTCTTCTTTCAAATACAGACTAGAATAATAAAGCATGGACCTCACAGTGTCACACTGAACTACCTAGTCCTTTGCTGTAGTGAAAGCTTTTTCAGAGAGAACAGTGCCTGGTCTTTCATTGAATGCTGACCCATTGGCACATCTTGCCTTCACACTCACTGCATAAAAGAGGTAAGGATAATTTCCCCTTCACTGTACAAATGCTGCCTGGCAAAACTTATTCCATAATAATAATAATCTTTTCATCTTTCTTAAGTCAAAATGTTATGTACTGTCTGACCCATGTTGCTCAGTTATATAAGAACTTACAAAATAGCACTATAAGCACATTTTTCTCATAAAGCTGACTTTACCGTAGGCAGGTAATTTTTACCTGTTCCTGGAGCTAAGTATTAATAAAATCTAAGGAGAAGTCAATACAAACACAGATCAATTATTTGTCTTGTCCATGTGTGTGTAACTAAAAATTCTGTCTCTTCATTCATTTTCCTGGGTTGAATGACTCCAAAACATATCTTGTTTTCTCCATTAAAACAATAGCAAACATTTTTCGTTGTGAATCCCTACTACAACAAATCACTCATCACAACACTTTTATTTTTACTTCTAGACCTAAAGAAATTAATTACAAAACTCCTAGTTTTAAGGACAAGATTCCAGAACAATACGTGTTACGGACTGTATTGAAAGACAATCTCTACAATAAAAACCCTAGATATTTTTTTTTTTTTTTTTTCATTGATAAGAATGACTAACACTTGTATGGGCAAGAATTTTGAAAACATGGAAGAGAGAACTAGGAGAAATTCTTTATTGTGAAAACTGGCACAACAAATATGTCTTAGCTGGATATCTTAACTGACTTCCATTAATCGAGCTACACAGGCAGAATCACCCAGCTCAGTTATGGTCCTGTTATAATTCAGGTTTCACATAAAAGCAGGAGCCTATCTGTGGGACAATAATAGATTTATCACGTAACAAGCTGCTACAAATATAGGAAAAGCTACAAATAGAGCTACAAATATAGAGAAAGATTAAACTTTCTTTCATTTTTTTTCACAATAAAGATTATCATGTCTTTGTTGACTGAATAAGTGGTTTCCATGTTAGTTCCAGGGAGTTACCTCTATAACAACATTGTAAGAGACCTACTGTGACTACATGGATTTTACTGCTAATAGGGAGAAAATTTATTTGTCTTCAGCAGTGTAGGAGCCTTAAATATTTTTTCTGCTGTGACAGAGCTTGAGATGAGGGAATCCATAGAACTAAGGTGTCTATCTGTACTAACATATTGAATGATGCCAAAGGGTGGGCCTGGCTGTGGAACATAGTTGTCTCTGCTGTTCATTCATTATAATGCAATTTTCAAGCAGTGTGTCATGGCCCTGAGCACACCTTTTCCCCACTCCAGAGATTCAGCTACTGGTGCCCCAGCCTGGCACCGATGTGGTGCAACTGAGTCATCTGGGATCAGGCTACTGAGAAATAACAGAGTGAGAAGGGTATTTCCCCTCTGCTCAGGAGCTCAGATGCTCCTAGCCAGTCGTTGCCTAAGCTGTATGCCAGCATGTTCCGCAAGGTCACCCACCTTGTTGACACCCATTGGTTGACACCAGCCTTGACTTCCAAGCTCTAACTTGGGCCTGCCTGGACACTGTGGACTTGCCTGGCCATTGCTAGGCTCCTGGCTGGCACCTTTCACCAGCCCCGTCCTGGACCTGCTCTTCTGGCTGGGTACCGTGGGGACTGTGCCCCTCAGTGAGTTGCTGCACTGCCAGCGTCCCTCAAGCTTGTTTTCTGGCTCTCTGCCCTGCTCAACCTCCCTGACAGAGGGTTTGGGAGTTAACATGAGTCAGATACCACTAACAACATGGCATATGCATTAGAAAACATCAATCTGGACTCTAAGGAATGTGATAGTATGGATGGGGCCAGTCAGCACTAGTGTTACGTTCATTAGTACACATATATGCAGGAAATCCTAGAGTGGTCTGATGATTTGCATCCTACAGTAATTGAAAGTTGGGACATGTGAGGGTCTGACCATGTTGTCAGGGCACACAGATTTGGCTCAGAAGGGAGATTTAATTGTGCTTCGTTGCAGAGCTGGAACAGGGAGAACAAACTGGGAAACGGACATGGCATTGAACACTTGGTGCTGGAATTGGGGATGGCATTATAAGGTTGCCCATGTTGAGTTAAGGAGGCCAGGTGGGCTCACTGAGGTTGGTCATAGACTCAGCACTGGGAGGGAGAGGCACTCAGAGGCCAGTACCTGGCTGGTCCTTCAGGAGGTGTTAGAGGGGCAAGTCTTTAAACATCTGTAGGTCAGGCTTCATGGTGATCCATGCTTAGGCTGGACATGGTAGGAGCTGACTGTTAGGGTGCAGTGTGGTCTGGAGGTGCTCTGGGGTGGGGGAGGGTGGCAAGGAGCAACAGGGGTTTTGGTAGAACAGGCAGGGCAGAGCACAGAAGCCAGGGCCCATCCCATCGACTCAGCCAGCAGCAGGGCAACCAGGGGGCATTGGGACAGCCCCATACATCAGCCACCTCCCTGAGGACAGGGACAGGCTGAGGCTGCATTGGGACATGGGCCTGAAGGTGGGCTTGGCTTCATGGGCACCTTGGCTGGGCAAGGCAGGGCTGTGGAGAGCTGGAGACCAGTCCTGCTGCAGCATCGCTGGGGCAGGGACTGGTGCCCTGGGGTTCTGAAATGAGGTCCTGGGCTGTGGGTATGGTGGAAGAAGCCCTGGAGGGGCTGGATAGAGACAGCCTGACCTCAGGATCCTGTCACATGTATGTAATATCTGCATTGCTATTAATTTGTGTAATACATGCTAGGTAGTTCTCTAGCAGACCATTTTTTAATTCTTTCCCTATTTTTCATTTTCTGGGCTAGAGAGCCCATATTTCAGAGTAACTTTGTATGTGGATTCCTGAATTCTGTATTTGTGGCAGTGATGAATTATTTGTTTTTTTTTTTTTTTTTTTTTTTTGAGCTGTAGTCCTGAGCACCCAGTCTCAAAAAATGCTTCTTAGTATTAGTACACATTGCAAAATGCTGAGCCCCTGTTGGAAAACGAATGAGCAGAAATTCATCAGGAAGTAAGTGTACACTGCAGTAAGAGGAATGTCATCATAACAGAGAAAAATAGGAACAGACAATTGACACTGCAGATTAATTCATAACATCATAGAATCAATCACTGAGATGTGAAAAGTACCTTGGACGGGGCAGACACCAACGCCAGTAGATTAACACTTCTTTTGGCTGTTAATAATTTTCTGTCATAAAATCACATGGGGACTAGTGCTAAAAAAAAGCTTACCTTACTCAGTATCTCAGCTCCTATATATTCAGATTCCATTTTATAGGCATGTATGTATGACTTTATTTAAATTCTGTATTCTAATATATTTTTCAATTTCCTTTCATATTGAGATGTGATTTGTTAGAGATTTCTAGGAATTGTGTTCATTTTTGGTACCTTATTTTCTTGCAATATACCTGGTTTTCTGCTGGAAAAATAAACAACAAGTTTCCAGTTCAGCACAGTTTCATACCTCAGCAAATAATCTGCAATTAAATCATCTGGACAAATGAAAAGAACTTATACTCCTTGTGAAAAAGGTGGTTGAACATTTCCCTAACTTGCAGATCATTTATCATTTGCCTTTTTATTTACAAGATTTTTACAAGCAAACAATTTTCTACTTTCTGCTTCATAAAAATTGTATAAATGTATTAGATACGCTCAAGTTCACATACTCTTGGAAAAATAATATAAGGAGAGAAAGTGCAGACAGTAATTAATTTATCTGTAAAAATTGGCTTTTCCCCCTTTTCTTTCTCCTTGTAGACAGGGGAGAATGTTGAGGTTTTGAAAACGAAAATCCTAAACTCATAACTGTTCTTTTTAAAAAATGTGTAGGAACCAGGAACAACAGAAATCAAATTATTCCTCTGATATTCAAAGACGCTCTGAAGATTTTGTGTGTGAGAGAGACATTTCTCAGTGAAATATAAATTTCAGTGTCTTCATATTTTTCAGTCCAACTTCTTTTTGCTTTACGCAGTCAAGAATCTTAACTAACCTTACGCCTTACTGTACTGATTTTTGTGATTTTCTACAAGGATTCCCTCTTTTTTTTTTTGTTTCCATAGTCCACACATTCTGTCATAATGGTATTTAACTAAGAATGTTTTTTTCACTCCAGTCTTCTGATTTTATGAAATCACCATATCAAAGACGGAAAGAAAGAAGTTGAAATATTTTTGAGTAAGGTTGAAAGAACAAACAGATTTTCAGGTATCGCTTGGATACTTTGAGGACAGGAGTAAATAATGAAAATTCAAGGAAAATGTTAGGCATTTTAAAGAAGATTGGTGTTTCAGATGACATCTGCTGTCATAAAGGCATATTGTCTGGGTTTTGTGTTTATTTTTTCCTTATATGATCTTTTTACTTGTTTTGAAATTGTAAGAGCAATTGGAACAGATAACTTTTTAAAGTGCATCTACTTCCTGTAATCAGGGAGTTGCAAAAATATCTAATATAACTCTCTGGATGAGGACTAACCACAATTACATAACACTCTATTCAGTTTAATTTCTCTTGCTTGTACTATATTGTCAACAAATTATATTTTGCTAGTCAAATTTGTCCTTATTGCTTGTGCAGTGCATGAATGGGGCTTAACATAAATGAATTTGGTTGTGACAGTCTATTTCTTAAATTATTAATATTTACTGCTGAGATAATGAAGGGACTGAAGAAGAAAGACACAATTTGTTTGGTTTTATTTGGATATGAAAAAGATATTCTTCTCATCACCTGTATTTGTTTATTGTCATGTTGAAAATTTTAAGGAAATCCCAACTGTGTTTAAATAACTCCTGGTTGTAGTATATCCACTTTAGGCAGGACTGAAATGGCTAATGTTTCGGTAATCACTATTGTGCGGTCCTTCAAACCTGAACTACTCAGTTCTGTACTTTCAGTATTTACTTTTAAGTGATATCTCAGTGTTATCATCAGTACAGATGGTTTGCATAACAATATTGCTGCTACTTTTGTCACTACTGTTTTGACTTGTTTTCCTTTTTTTCTGTTATTTTTTTCTTCAATTATTTCTGAGAGGTATTATTTCAGCAGCTCTTGTGCAGTATATGAAGTCTCTCACCTGCTTGACATCTGTGTCTGTAGTATGCATTTAGTGCATTTATACATTCCAGAAAAGTAACTGTCTCAAACTACATTTCTCTTGCTCTTGCACATACTTTGGGAAATGATGCAATGCTGATTTTAGTCCCTGTTTATGAATATTATTCTGAGCTTGCTAAAGCAGACCCAAGCCTTATATGCTGAATATGAAAGATACAGCATTCAACCATATATTTCTTCTTAATATATACAGCATTGAGTGCTATGATTAGGATGTAAATGCTTTTAACTTTTTAACTGGTTTTCTCATTAACCCAATGCCAATGCAAAGGGACCATTCTGCAAATTACAGCAATGTTGTGTGAGCACTTCAAACACTCCAAACTCTGTCTCTTCCCTTTCCACCTTTTTACCACCTTTCCCTGCATTCAATATACAGCTTTTATGTCCAGTTCTGTCACTTTACAAGAGTAGCAATCTGAAAGATTGTCATGGATTCTATGAGTTTTCCTGTACTTTCATGGGATTAGTTTTATCCATACTTCTATTCAAACTGTGGCTACATCTGAAATTTTAAAGGCTTTGATTTTGTTTGAAGAGATTTGAACACTGCCGCCTTTTAAATTCATACCTACCCTTTCCACCAAAGAACTAACTATGGTAGATCTATCTTATACATTTAATTCACAGTAGCAGGTCTAAGGCGTCTTCTTTCCTGATATAAAATAATAATGCAGAAAAGCTACCCAGCCATGCACCAAGACAATTTTTTTCTTAATATATTCAAGGGTCTGGAGCTATTATTTCAGAAGTCCACTGGTCATTGATACTGTCCAAACTACTCTACAGTGGCTTTACATTTCACAGGATAAATGACCTGTAAAGTCTTCATCCTGAAATCTGAAGTAAACTCTGGTTTTGTTTCCATAAAACTAATCTATTGTATGGTACAGTGAAGCATTTTGAGCTATTACTTTGAAATACTGTAATTATATTCTAACATTCATTGAAAAAAAAAAAAAATAAAGAAGCAAAAAACTTTCGCAAAGGTTCCATAGAAATTAATGCACTAAACCTGTTTGCTTGTAATTTCATGACATAACACAAATGGCGAAGATTAAAAATACAGGATTGATTTTTATTTTTTTTTTTTTTTTTAAGCTCCTTGCAAATTCTTTTGCTGTAGTGTCTTTCTTGTGAATTAAAATTATTTTACCTTTCTGTAGTTCTATCTATTTAACTCCCTCACCATGCAGGTCATCCACAGAAGAAATTTTAAGACTTCTACTTGTTTTAAATAAATAGCCCTATACCTTTCTCACTGAGTACTGAATTCATACATATATATCTTCACTTCAGTATATTCTCACTGAATTAGGAAAATGCGTGACAAATAATAGTTCTCTCAGTCACAGGACACATTTGCCATAGCCTGTATTTTAAATGATTCCTTAACCTCTAAAAATGACTGAGTTGAGCCCCACACGTAAGCACATTTAAATGTCATAACCTACTCACTAGTGGGAGGAATAGAAAGAGGAAAAAAATTCTGAAGAAAGCCTAAGTGAAGATTGATTTTGTATGCACTTCCTCACATGTATCTTAGAGTTACAATACCACAGTTAAGAATAATTACTGAGGAGGGAAGAAAAGGACAGAGAGCTGAGCTGAACTCTGTGAAGTTCAAATGTGCAAACCCTCTCAGCTCCAGAAGTGAAGTGACATTCTCTGACTTGGGCGGGAATTTGCATAATGTGGGAAAGCTTGTTTCTTATCTTCACGTACTCGTGCTTGCTCTGGAATGATCAATTTTCAAGGAGCATTTCAAAATAGATGCAAAAAAGGGCTGCTCCTGAACCTCTGTAATCCCATATCCATTTGGAACGCACATCAGGAGACTGTTAAACTTCTGACTCGCCTATAACACTGCTTACATTCCAATGACTGACTTCTTAAATAGCTACCACAGACAAATAATTAATCTTAAGTATAGAAGTAACAGAAATCATTAGAGAAATCATTTCAATGTTTGAGGGCAAATCATGTTTTGATACAAAGTCATACTGTGCAATTATATGTTGCCAACATCATGTTTGTTGGAAGAACTTTTATTTCAGAAAGCACAGGTGTGCATCAGGCAAACAAAGCTATTTTAACAGTGTCTGTTTTTCTGGTAATACATATTGCTTTTTATATGCCTATGTGACTTCTGAAAAGAACAGGAAGATTTAAGCTGAAGATATGATCAGTAGCTGTACGTATGTCAGAGACCTGAAAGAGTCCTATTGCTTATATCCTTTGCCTCACATTCTGTGATAGCAATGCACATTGTGGAATTGAAGAATGTCTGCTAACAATTAAATTTGTTTTGTTAACATCAAAGATGAGTAGAATTTTACTGAATCACTGAAAGATTTTTGAATGTTATACAGCTGCAAAATAACATTAAGAAAAGCTTGGCTTGTTTTTTGTGGTTGTATTTAGTTGCCTTTTTTTTTTTTTTTCTTTTCTTTTCTTTTTCTCCTTCCCCCCTTTCAAATGAAAGACAGAATATTCAAAGCGTCTATTTTTCCAAAAGGTGAATAATACAATTTCACTCATTCTTTGTAAGTACCACATTAAGAAAAACTTAATCTTGGGCCAAGGAAGCTCTTAGGCATTAAAAGACATTCCAATATTCTGTTCTGTGGTGTCTACGTCATTGTAGGCTTGAGGCTTTTATATTTCTCTAATGAAATTTTCTAATTGTAAACTTGGGATAATATTTTATTTCTTTCAGTACAGCAGCATTATGATAACAAATACATAAGAAAGGAAGGTTATTTTTATGCTTCATTAATGAGAAGGATATAGTGCTGGCATAAGTGAGTCTAAGACAATTTTACTGGAGGTAAGCTAAAGGATTCAAAGTTATGTACCTAGTATCACAAGGTGTCTGTATATTGATACTTGAAAAAATACCTTCATGCAGATTCACTTAATTATGCTGTTCAAAGGACTGTAAGATGACATGCAACTATTTAACATCCACTTGAATTACCGTACACTGTGACTAATGTTATTAAATAAAAAAGCTTTTAATGAGGTTTCTCACAATTTTCCAATTTTTACTCTATGTATAATAAAAAAAAATAAATGTTATTAAGTTTTATTTTGTTCCCTGAGCATTTTCAGCTGCAGAATTTGGTTAAAAAATATTTTAATTTTGAAGCCACCTATGAATTGTAATTGACAAGAAAAGGCAGACTGCTTTTTTTTCCCCTGTCTTTGTACAATTGTCCTTGGCATGATGAAATAAGTGAAATGAATCATGTGCTGTCACCATTATTGAGCAAGTCCTGATGGCTTTAGCTTGAGGTTAAGGTTAGAAAAAATCTCTCTGAATATTACAGCTTTCTTTCTCTATATATATCTCAGGCTGAAATATACTTTTT
>VXBH01004901.1:156423-183773 GCA_013400035.1 Rynchops niger
TTTTTTTTTTTTTTTTTAATTCTCTTTCTCCCTGCCTCCAAATTGATGCAATCAGATTTTGCTGAAAAACTGAAAAATTATTTTGTTCAGCTTTTGTGTGCTTTTCTGAAAACAAATGAAAAATCTTGACATTGTCTTGAACTCTTGAGGTAAAATTCCATATAATTTATCTAGGCGTTCTGTCCTCACATCTGAAAGCAGACTGTGCCTGGTATTTTGCCTGATGGTAGACCTCTTTACTGATTAATATTACTGTACTACNAAAGTAGTTATTTGTAGTGTAACAATACTGGCATCAAATATGGTTGCCATAGGCAGATCTCAATCCATTCAATATAAAATGAGGCTGAAAATAAACTCACATGCTGGCAAGTGCTGTGGTAAAATCTCAGGGCAGTCCCTATTCATCAAGGTCAGGAATCTATGTGTACATGTCACACCTCTTCTTCAGTTTGCTTTGACAGGTGTGCTTTATGGAGAAAACTAACTACAGGGTAGGAAGAGTAGTGTGGTTTGGGAACATGATGAGAGACACATTTGGACTTGAGAACCCATAAGTACCTCTATGCCTAGTAATATAATAATATGCAGCCAGAAGAGATTAAAAAGTCAATTGGGGATAGTTATATAAACTTTATTTTTATGAAGTTAATTGAAAAAAGGGATGAAAATATCTACAATTTTAAAGGCAGGAAATGAAAATAATCAAAGCAAGAAATAAATTGTGTGAGAAGTGACCTGTGGAAGTCATGTTTTCTGTTGAAGAATATTCCTACCTTTAATTTTTAATAAGGTTCTTAGTGACCTGCATTCTGAGTAAGAGAATGATACAAGCATATGTTGGTGAATGGTTTATTTATACATCTGTGAATAACTTAGAAGTATATGTCAGGTGAGTTTCAAGATTAGGCCATTTAACTGTAATATAAATCTGTACATGCACATCTAGATTAGTTGCCTAAATATAGGCCTCCAGTGCCATCTTGTTTACCTGAGACTGTCCCATGTATATTCCAGAGAGGAATTGCCTTTCCAGAGAGGGCAGTTCTGCAGTCTTGTGCCTTATCTGCCAGATTTATACAGATTTCACATGTCAGTAAACATATATATGTGGATAAGTTAATAAAGCCCCTAATCAGTACAGGTAATGGAGGTTAAGAGCTATTCAGATAACGAAATGAAACTGCCTAATTTAAGATGACACAAGCAGCTTTCAAGGTAACATTGATCATACTGACTGAAGGTTTGATTTAGGTGTACACATATAGGCACTTTTGTACCATGTGAGATATTGAGAATCTGAGACAGATGCTTAGGGCTGGCAGATAAGACCTGCAGAGGATCCATATCTTTCACACAAGACCTAAGTGCATTTCAAATTTTATTGGTTTTCTATCTATGGGCAAGTTAGCACTGAATGCAGTGATCCTTATGGGGACCTTCCAACTTGAGATATTCTATGATTCTATAATTTTATGAAATTCAAGTGACTTGCATACATATCTATATGGAGAAATGTAGGTGTATGTTATTATTTGTCAAACTGAATCCCAACTACTGTGACTAAAGCAAACAGTCAGCAGGAGTGTGGCAAATAGTTCACATCCTCTATTATACAAATTTTCCATTTGGGTTTCTTTCCCCTTAAATTCCCTTGGTGTATATTAGAGTCCATCTGGTTTCCTGCTAGTTTTAGTAAAGACTTGGTTCAGTTGCCTGCACCTAACTGTGTACAGCATGAAGATGTTTGTAGGTAAACTGCTGACCCTCTATATGCTCCTACAAAAGGTAAAGGTTCCTGTGTAATCCTGCCACATTGTGGGTGGATATTTCAGTTACCTTAAAAGATCTCAAATGGCAAGGGACACTTATTTAGGCAAGGAAATTGAACCCTTCATGTTTAGCTATGGAAAAATACTTAAGGGTCTTGATGATGGCCTGACCACACTAAAATAGTGTTAATTACATGTAACACACCAACAGCTTTTATTTTATTGTCATTGCTGCTGTCTATTAAGCCACAACAAAGATTTAGCACAGTCAATAGGTTTCTTTTTCCACAAACTTTATGCATTATAAATTCAAGCAGTATTCTTAAGTGATACTCCTAGAGTAAGAAGACACAGTAGGTTAATAAGCCAGTGACCTGATTCTCACTTACACTACAGCATGCCCTTGTACTCGTGTCAGATTCACTTAAAATGAAATTAAACTTTTTTAGGGCTACTTCGCACTGTGAAATGATGCAAATGAAAATAAAGCCTTGGATTTTCACCACCGTATGTTTTTGCTGAATCCTGACTACTGTTAGGTTCACAGAAATTTGTAAGAAGTTACTGAGACTCTACCCAGTGAACTTAAAAGAATGCTACTCACTATTTCAAAACCTATTTCAAGATTTCTCTTTATTTGATGCTGTGTATGCTAAAACATAAATCCGTCTTTTTTTCATATCATTTTTATCCAGTAGGTAAGTAAGTTATTGAATTTTTTTTTGTCAATGAAAGGGTCAATGAAGACTGGGTTCTCACTTAGATAGTTGAATGTTGGAAGTTAGAAGTATGTTTAATAATATTTTTTTCTTTAATTTTACCATTTCAGACTGGAATGGTTTGATTCCTACCTCCTGAGAATAAAGGCAAATGGAACTTTGTGGACATTTTAAAACAATACCCGCATAAATGGTGAAAATTAAGTATCTACAAAACCAGAAAAAACATTAAGGACCAGGCACCACATCAGTGATCTAAGTGGGCAAAGTGCTGTTTGAAAAGTACCTTCTAATCTTTTATAAAGTTGGAAGAAATATTATGGATTGTAAGTATTGTAATCTAACACCCCAAAGATTTTTTCTGAAGTTCTATCAGTTTTTTATAACAATACCTTGAAATGGAATGGAAAAAAATGGTCTTTTATATAGAAAAGGTGTGAAAATAAATTTTAGATTTTATCAAAATTATATTAAAAAAAAAACCAAAACACTAATAAACAAAAAAAACAAAACCACCAAACCAATGAGCAACACAAAGCTAAAGACACTCTATTGTGCAGGATCAATCTGCGGTAAATTTATGCCATGCTTCAAGTTTGTTACTGGTGGACCTGCTTTTGAAATCATTGAGGTCTTTTTTTCTTATCCATAGAAACTGCACTGGCTTAAAATTCAATCTTACTGAAAATAATAAGAAATTATGTAAGAAATATTTAGTGACTGTCCTGCACCGGGGAAAGGGGTGGGGGGCTAGAGAGGCTGCAGGTTTCTTTCTGGCTTTTAATAAGAAGGCCCAACAACAAATGCCAAGATAAAAATGTGAGTCTAATAAGACAGAATAAGAAGCGGAATATAGATAACAAGGAAATCTTACACACCTTCAGATTCTGGGATCCCATTTGTACAGTGTTCATTCAGCATGATATGGACACTGGATGGATTTTCCCACTTCATGGTGTGCAGATCACTCAATGGAAAGAAGGTCTTCCCTTTTGGTCATTTGAGCTATTTTATAGTTTTCTTACAAGAAACCAATTCTATTCATAAAGGTTTTTCACATCAGAACTTCTTGCTGCACTTTAAGATAAAGACAAGGCCATGCAGGAGGCGTAAGTTCCAGTACCAAGCGGGAACTGCCTGGAGGCTCCTTGTTCTAAGTTTATCCTATGGCCAAGAGATCTGTGTAACCCAACACAGCCTGAAGGCCATGCTGTAATGTAGCACAGTGCAGCATAGGCTTGCACCTGCTCAGATTAACTGTATTGTGAATCACTGATTCCTCAACATACAGCAGCTTCCCGGTCAGGATCATTACAGTGACTTAAAGTGTTTTGGAAAGTAAGATAATCTAAAAACCTCCAAGACAATTAAATATTTATCCTATAGGTATATTTAACCTTTAGTGAAAAATATGAAAAAGCTATAAACAGCAGCGTGTTTTAGTCAGTGTAACTGAGTCTGGGTATCCCCCAAGGTCAACTCCAGCATAAGCAAATAAAATGGACTTAGAATCTTTATGAAATGCCCCCTGCATAAATGCAGTTTAATTGACATGATCTGTGAAAGGAGAACCCTTTGATAAGGAAAAATATTATTGCAGTCTTATAAAGATAAATATAAAAAAAGTCTATTCTCTCCACTACCATTCACCATAATCATATTGCTGTCTGAATAGTTTGACTGAATACTGCAAGATCAGTAAAGATGGAGGGGTCTCACCCTAAAATTCAGTAAAACTTCTATAAGACAGGAGACGTACATGAAAGATTTAGTTTTATAAAAAAAAAAAAAAATAAAAAAAAAAAAAAACCAGTAACTAATTTTTGCCTTCATCTACAGGAAAAAAAGTGATATGAAAAAAGACAGACTTTTAGCCTGGTATCAGTGCAGCAGTCTGAATGTGTACATAACTGTCACTATGCTCCTTGTTATTTTGCAAAAAAAACCTCAGTGATAAATTAGCCACTCAATAGGGGTTGCTAAGAAACTAGGAACTAACTCTGACAATAACAGAAGCTTACTTGTAACCACCAGAAAAGAACACTTATGGATTTAGTAAAGAATGAGGGAATGTAAAGAAAACTTACGGTCTAATTTTTCTTTTCTCCTTAGAAAAATACACATATTTTAGATCTTGTACTTAGACCTTGCCTTTTACTTCAATCTTTGTCTTAATTTTTTTCAAACATCAAAAGAGATGTTTTCATTAAGTGCTGCCAAACATGGAGTAGCCATATACTTTTCTTCATTAAAGGTTAATTTTTTAAAAGAAGGATTTCTATCCTGTATATACAGACAGACACCAAAGAATGTATTTAAGAAGTGAAGGCTTATTTTGCATTACAGCTTTCTGGATCAAGCCCTTTTAGTATTAGGATTTTAGAGATAGAGAAAGTCACCTATCAGGCAGGTATTGTATTGCTTTATGAGGTACACGTATGCTTCACAAATGTAACTACTTCAAGTAACTCGTCCAATCATAATGAGGAAGAGATGTGTTTAAATTATCAGTTTTCTGATATGATATGGATTTTGGTTATACAATTGATATTAATTCCTAGAATTAAGCTAGTCTAATGTTTAAAGTTAAGATTCAGATATGACTTACTAAACTATAGTTAAGCTGGAATAACAGGTCTCAGACAATATGTACTAGTTCTTAAAGGAGTACGAAATGTTAGATATATGTCAGTTGATGTCCTGCATTTTCCGTCATTGACTTTTTTTATGGAATTTCATAAGCATAAAATTATTAGAGAACAGTTGAATATAGAGTTTTAATGAAAATACTTTGAAACATATAAAACTATATATTAAGAATTATAGTCTTTAAACCCTTTTCTGTATTTTATGATACGGATTTTTTATCTCTTTTATCTATTTGTTATAGTATTAATTTAACTGGGTCTGAGAAGTCTACAGAACTATGGAAATGAAAATACGTTTTGGTTGAAGTATTGCAGCACATCTATACATTTCTCTGCATCCGAGAAAAATAAAAATTACTTTTTTTAACTTTGTTTCGAAATGTAACTAAAATGTGACAATCTTATGTGAGTAGTAATCCATTGTGGTTTTATTCCTTAAAGAATACATAAGTAATTTAAAAAAAAAAAAAAAAAAAGAAAAAATCTTCAAGTTCATATTTTCACTTATATGTAATTATTCGTTTTATTGTCTTCAGGGTTGGATAACATTTCTGTTACAAACACACAGAAGTATGGCAGCTATGTTTTAAAATATTGTTAGGCTTGTCATTCACATACTTCGTTGCAGGATGGAGCCCTAAGGATCTATTAGAGCACTGTGCTGTTTGCTGAAAATATATACTTGACTTATTTCCCCCTATTTTAATATCTTTGTAAGCTTCTGGTTACTCAGCTGAAAAGCTCTCCAAAGGAAAAGAAAAAAGCAGAAAAAAAAAATAAAATAAAAAGAATGAAGGGTTTTCTACTAGGAGCTGTGGAACACTGAATTTCAACATATATAATGGAACAGTTACAGAATCTAAACTTCAGGATAACAAACATTTATTTTTCATTTTTTTCCCAGTTTTTCTTACAGCTCCAAGAGCTCTATGCTTACAGGCTGATATAGGATCAGCCATTCATAAAGGGAACTTGGTTTTATGGATTTTGTGAGGGCTGGGAGGCCAGAAGCACCCATGTTCTTATCTGTCTTTGCCAATGACTTCTTGTGTGTCTCTCAGCCAGTTTACTACTTCATATCTCAATTTCAGCATCTAAAAAATGTGATTAATAATAGCTTCCTACCTCACAAGGATATAGTGGCATTCACTAGCCAATCTTTAAACACTTCCATGAACATTTAGTTTAAGAGATGGAGCTGTGTGTTTTCACTTCATGCTATTTCCAGAAGGGCCTTTGTAGAATCAGCTGAAGTATTTTTAAGCAGAATAGTATCCCTGAAAGGCTGTGAATGCTGGCTCATTGACAGAGTAACCTATTCACTCTAATGTCATGGGGTAATTTTGGTGGAAAAGATGCAAAAAGAGAACTGTAATACTCGGTGACATATAATTTTAAATTTATTAAGCAAGTTGCGTAAAGATTTCTATTCCACGGCGTAGACATTTGACACTCCCACAGATCAAGGTTCAGCCCTTCTAGTCTACTCTAGGTCCACAGAGCACTTGCCCCAACGGCTTGACCTGTCCAAGTCTTGCATGATGTCCTGGCCCCTGCACAGAAGGAGTCAGAGTTTGACATGAGGCAGATGTCATTGGATGGGTTCCCTCCAGAGAATGATCTATTACTTCCTATATTAGATTGCAGCATACAGTGCCGATAGCCTCACTAATGTAGCATAGAATAGAACAGAACAGAACAGAATAGAATAGAATAGAATAGAATAGAATAGAATATTTTCTAGTTGGAAGGGACCTACAACAATCACCTAGTCGAACTGCCCAACCAATTCGGGGCTGAGAAAAAGTTAAAGCATATTATTAAGGGTTTTCACACAGCTTTTTTGCTTGTCTCTGGATGAATTCAAGTACCACAAATTCCTTCTTAAATTGTGGGGCCCAATTTTTTTTTTTTTTTTTTTTTTCCCTTTTCTTTTACTTTCTTCATCTCTAAGGCTGCTTTAATGGTTGTCACCATGATTTCTATCACCTTCTGTGTCCTTTCCCAAATTTGTTATAAGAAGTGTGATGTTAGTGACAGTTACATAACAAATTTAATCTTCTGCTTCTTTGTTTTTCAGCTCACATGAGATTAATCCAGTCAGTTAGAGCTGGCCAGATGACTTAAGGTCTCATTTTTTTGAGCAGTGCTTTCAGGTAGGCTTTACCCTGGGCAAGTTGCTTGTAAGTGTAAATACGTGCCCAATGATTCTTCATTGAAATTACAAAGACATTTACTTAATTATCTTTTGAGGACATAAGTACATACCTTTCTGAGATCATACCTGTGTCTGAGTGCTCTTCAGTTGCAGGTCACGGTCACCTAAATTTACCATTTTGTAAGGGAGAAGGCAACATGTGATATACATGCTTAAATTTCTGTTACAGACAATGAAGACACAGAATGCAATGTAGTTGCCTAAACATAGGCGTCTCTTTCATTTTAAACGCCCAAGGTGTTGTCCTCTAGCTGCTGTCTAGACAAATGCTTCCTGAAGGAAGTTTTCTAACGTCTTCCTTAGGTCTGCTATGGCATCTCGAATGTTAGCCTTTTTGTGAGGAAGTAAGTCATGTCCCAAATCAATACAGTCAGTAGAAGCTGAAGAGCATTTCTGCTTTGCTTAAATTTGGCATCCAGATCTGGCCAGCAGAATAGTTCTCCACGCTCCACTGACTGTATTAACTCAAATAAATGAGGCAGGATAGCTTAGGGTGATCTCAAATTGTATAGCTTCTATGCTTAGAAAATTGAAATATAGCTTCCTATTTTCAGCTCAATAAGAAAGTTAAGCCTATATATTGATTGCTTTTTTCTAGTGATTAAGTTATTTTTTGTAGCATGTTAAGTACAAAGTAGAGCCAAATTTCTGTACTTCTGTACTTCCAATAAATGTGTTTCCAAACTTGTAGTGTTACACAATTTGCAAGTTGTCAGGGAGGGGAAGGTTGGGTTTGCGTTTGGGTTTTTTTTTAGCAATTTAGCAATGTTGCTGCTGTCACTGGCCACTCAATATTCATTTTTTTCTGTCCACTTGTGTGAGGAAATTAACAACTTTTATTTCAGAAGCAGATACACAACACTTACACCAGCCTCCTGACATACTCCAAAACCACTTAAATATCTGCTTTGCTGTCATGATGTGAATGTTCTTACTGTAGCATCTGGGACAACTCATATACATAGCATTAGACATTTTTAAGTATACCATCTATATGTCTATTCAAGTTGATTACAATAAAGATAATTGACTTTATAAAGGCGAATTTCAACTTAGCTTAGAACAGATATTTTTAGTTTTCGTAATGGTAATTTTTTCTAATCCTGATTGAAGTTTTCTCAGTTATTTTCCCACTTTCACAGAACTCAGTTTATTTCAGCTCACCCAAAGTCACTGTCAGGAGGTTTTATTGCTTGAAATAGTGGAGGATCATCAGTGATGTCTACTAATGCAATTCACATGTATCCACAGATAGCCACGAGTGTCCATCCTGGATGTAAGACTTTAAATTGAACTAAAAGGTGCTTAATATGATCCAAACACTGCTTCACAAAGAAATGGCATTGAATGTTAGAATTTCAACTGATGTTGAAAGCTGAAGTGAGTAAACTGTAAAGCAATATTTTACATTGCATTTGCAAGTGATAATATCACTGGGGTGGCAGTCACTTGAGCTGTTGTTGCGAAGCTTATACAAGAATAACTTCTACTGGAATTGTAAACAACCTGTTATTTTGCTTGAGGAAAGGTAGTTACCAGTGTAAAGCCTATACCACAGTTCTAAATAATCTTGTCTAATATGGAGTTCTGATACAGAAGTGTTTCCATCCATCTGTGCTATAGTTGACTTCATTTAGGATCTTTATTGCTTAGACTAAAAGTTTAATCTCAAACCCAAGAAGCTATGTACAAGAATCAGTATATTAATTGAAGCAAATACAGCACTGACAAAACTATTTGGCTTTCTGCAGATAACTTGCATGCTTTTGCACGGTATTATGCTATTTTGTCACTACACTGAACTAAAGAAACCAAAGGTATCTTATTGAGTACTGTTTAGCAAAGGCCTTTCCATTTCAGTAATTAGACAGCTGTAGATTATCAGAATAAGAGAACTACAGAATTATCCAGGGTGGAGGGGAAATCAGGAGGTTTCTAATCCGACTTCCACTCAAAGAAAGGTCAATACTGAATTCAGACCAGGTTGCTTAGGGCTTTATCCAGCTGAGTCTTGCAAGCCTCCAAGGCCAGCGTTGTCACAGTTCTTCATCCACACATGGACCTTCAGATCCTCCTGTTAATTTCCCAAGCTGTGTACATTTGTGCACCTGCATTTCAGGTGGGCCATCTTCTAAACTTCTTTATCCTTCACAAGACCTCACGTACACCCATCAGCCTGTCCCGTGTACACTTGTCTTACCTTCCTCACTTAACTGCAAACTCGTATCAGCATCTGATTATATGAATTGTTTAAAGCTTTCATCACCAGTCTGGCAAGTCCTGTTGTCAAAAAAGCTCATACCACACTGTCAAACAGATCTCATGTCTTGTTAGCAGTCCTTATTCCTCAAAAATCCCTACCATAAAAATCAAAGCACTGCTTGTGACAACAGCCACACATCCGCTTGTTATATCTCAGGATGTATCCACTCCTACATGAGCCTTTCCTCTTATCCACAGAACAAAGGAGAAAACCACTTTTGCCCTCACCATTCTATACTTGCTCTCAGTTGCTCCAGGTCTTCCTTGTCAGAATTCATGATGCACAGATGGATGGGCAAAAAGTCTGAAAAGGCAAAAAGCCTTTTCAGCCTCTATGCAACAGTCTGTATCCAAATCCCAGCACAGAACAAACCTCCTGTGGCAGCAGTTCTGGTTGGCAGGTAGGTACTTTCATCTCCTGCAGAACAGACTCTCAAAACATGGTTCACTGCCTGGTTCAGACCCAGCTGACTCTGATGTCTTCTTCAACAGAGTCTGTTCCCTTTCCTTGGCTATTGATGCAATGTACCAATTCTATGAATTCAGATTTGAAGGCCAAGGAACCATTCTCTTGCTGCCAGAGAACACAAGTTCCCATCCACCCCTATCTTGGGAGTGTCTACCCACATTCATTCAAGTGTAGTCTTTCATAGTCCCTTCTTCTTTGCATTCTGTAGCTCAGCTTCTTGGTTTCATGCAAACCTCTAACTTGTCCTCCCTACACATTCTGATTGCTTCCCCTCACAGGTGAGGCCACCATCACTCTCACTCCGCCTTGCCTCAGATAAAGCAATAGACTTGAGCTCTAGGAGGCAGCATCCTCCCGCTGCATTCTGACACATGGCCCCGAATGTGCCAGGGTGGCTCCTCCAGTCAAGGCTGGGCACCCTGGTAAGGACACCACCAGTGCTATGCAGTCTTACCCTGTTTGGAGCAGAGTTTCTGGATCCTCTTTGCACCCACTGCCAAGCAAAGCACCCAGGAAACAGCCAAAGGCACACTGCTTGCTGGGTGCTGTGGTCCCACTCACCAGCTAAATATGTGTCCCCACTGCAAGGGAACAGTAGATCTCTCACTCACCAGCAGGTGCATTTTAGTAAACAACCGAAGAGAATATGAACACAGAGCAATTAGTCTCCTGCGTTTTGTGTGTTTTGTAATAGAATTAACTACAGAATTTTATTGATTCACATTTTTTATCGGTGCCTTACCTTAACTTCAGAAATAGTTGAGCTTATTGTTATTTATAACTAAAATACCATGATCATAAAAATGTTAATAATGAATAATTAGATAAAAAACATCAAGGTTGAAATGTGTGCTTCACAAAATCAGAAGTACTGAATATTTTAAAGGACACTATAGAAAACAGATTTGAGGACTAAATGCAGCTTTTTGGCTCCATCAGTTTTATAGGATTATTTTGGTGCAGTTTCACTAAAGTGAATCTTTCTGCCAGCATACAATTTCCTGGCAAATTAATTATTGTTCTTTTTGTTCATAGGTGAGACAGGTAGGAATGTCTATTTTTAATTGTCCCCAAATTTCAATTTTTATGACCCTGTTTTCCATGGCTTAGAATTTTGCCAAGTTTCAAATATTTGGGATGAAATAGTCCATGTACGCTGTCTCCTGCTAAATACTTGAGAAAGTTTCAATTAAACTCCTCAAACACTTTTTCCGAATGTGGTACGGGAGGCAAAATAGTAGGTTGCCAATACACACACAAAAAAAGAAAAAAAATCTCTTGAAGCTCCAACACTTTTGACACCTTGAGAGACATGAATGTCCTCCTTTTTAATTTCTGTTGATATCCTTAACAATCTTTTTATTGCTCAGTTAATACCATCAAAGTATATGAACAAGAAAAATCTCTCTGTATACGTTCAAACATTTTTTAGAATGCTACATCTGAATTCTGAAATTGTCAACTGCATTGGACACCTGCTACTTTTGACTGAACTGTGCATGCACCCTTTTCTGAGAGTGTCTGAACACTTGCTATCCCAGTAATTCAGTCATTAAGGAAAATTTTCCTTAAATCATTCATTCTGTCTGGACCATTTAAGTCTGGAAGTTTGGTTTCATTTTTTTTTTTTTAGTGCTGTTTTTGCTTCCCCTACTAACATCCAGAGACAAAAAAGGAGAATGAAAGACATTCTTAAATAAATTAAAAAATTAAGGAAGAAGTTTGATAGGTATTACATCTTTCATAAATCTGAATTTTAACATTAGTTGAATTTTATTTTCTGCTGCATAACTGGATTCTTTTATATTCTTTTATGTTTTAATTTTGACACAGAAGAATGCTGAAATGTATTTTAAATCATATATTTCCAGAAAGATTGCTGAGAATACTTTGTTGCTTTAAATAAACAAACAAAAAACCAACCAACCAACCAAACAAAAACAAACAAACAAACAAACAAAAAAACACCAAAGAAAAAAGTCTCTTTTCGGTGTGTTTTAGGATGCAAGCTCCTATTTCCCTGGGAAGACCTAACATGAAATACATAATTTATTTATTTTCTGTTTATATATTTACTGTTTTCATCCTTTAAATTAAAAGAATACATGCTGTATACATTTCCTCTAGAATAAACACACACAAATACTTGTAACTTCTTCGCATAAGGATGTGTAAAGCAGAAAATGTAAGTTGTCATTTTTTTAGTGTTTATGGCAAGGTAAAGATTTTTTTAGATAAGTCAAGCGAAGTGATGTGCAACTTCTACAATCTTCATCACAATCTGACCAGTGTAATATTAGGAAATCTTAAAAGAAAAATAAGTTTTTCACACTTCTACAGTAAATAACATATGGACTCCTCTCCAGATGGTATCAAGCAAAGCACTTTTGATGATCTTCTAAATTAAATAATTCAAAACTGCTATTTTGCGCAGTGCAGGAATTCTGTCTTTGAGAGACTATAGCTCATTAATTCTTTTCTGTGAAGGAATATAGAATACTGATAAAGAAACCAATATTCAGTTTCCTAGGTTATCTAAAAGGGAACATACAGTTTAATGAAGTTTGAAATGATTAGGCCTTGATAATGGTTATTATGAGACTTCAAGACTTATAAGGTTAAACAATATTCTCAGTGTTACAGTTTAAAAGGGTTAAAACTGAATGAAAATTCCTTTCTGAGACTATCTATTAAAAATGTAACAATTAAAGCCCTACAGAATGTTAGATGCTAGTTTAGTGTCTCAAACTGCTGCATCAGACAAACCAGAATAATTTATTTTTCCCTTTATTACACATATCATGAAAATATACTGCATCAACTATGTGCGCCGAGGTGTAGAAATGTACTAAGGATCAACAGCTGCTGAAGAGAACAAGAAGTCTGAATGTGAACATGTCTAACTGCCTTTTTTTCAGAGCCCTGAGAGTACTCTTCATTCATAATGTGAAATTTAACAAGGGACAATAAATATTCTTTTTTTTTTTTTTCTCAACAGACTGAAATAAGATTTGTGCTTAACCTGCTGTGTTCTGTCTTTGAACAACAAAAGCTCATATTTTCCAGGTGAGATGTGACAGCAAAGTTCACCACGTTCAATAAAGATCAAATTGGTATACTTTCAAGAGGCAAAGTTCCAGACTGAGGGGTGGTCAAAGTTCGCTGTGAGCCAGTAATATAGATTAGGGTTAATGTTCTTTTGGCATCTTTGAGACCCTGCTTGGCTTCTACTGAAATCAATGGAAAAATCCCGATCAACATGATGTAGCTTTGAGCTCTTAGAGTTATGCTCTATTTTGTAAAGTAGGTAATAACATTATAGAAAAGGACAAACATATACATTTTATTCATACAGCCAGTTACTTTGCAAGTGAATATAATTATTTGCATAGCAAAGATTTCTCAGATTAATAATGCTTTGAAGATCAGATACTGCACTGTAAAATATTTCATGATTCCTAAGGATAAAAAGATAAAAAAAAAGCCATATCAGGACTTCCTTTTAAAAATGAATGCATTTAGAATTCCTAAATGTAAAAGATGCCTCTGCAACACCCACAACTGAGAGTATGGTGTTACAATTAATTACAAGTGCCACTCCTTATTTACATTTTTGATAGGGCAAAGTTGAAAAATTTACCATCTTTGATTTTTAGTTCAAAAAGATATTTTTTAATTAATGATTATTCATTTGGTATAAATTGACTAGTAAAAGAGAGACTTAAATACTGCAATACCGTATATTATACTGTAGATAAACTTATAATATCAAGTACAGGTACTGTACATCTGTTTTTTGCAACTTTTTTTTTTTTTTTTCCCTAGTGCTGAGAAAATATTCATAGACATTTTATAGAGATAGGGCTCAGATTCCTACATCTGAATATCCTTGAGCTTTTGGGTTGTAATACAAGTTATTAAAATATTACTGTGATAACTAACACTGGAACACGAATATAAAGAATAGGGATTTCAAATTTTCCTACCTTTGCCACAAACTCAAAATTCAGAACACAAATTTATAACTGCAGTAAAAGTATATGGGAAAATAAGCAGCGATTAATGCTTGTTTCTGAAGTACAAAAGAATTAAGAATGTACGAAATATAATGAATAGAAATAAATATATAAAAAACCCCTCTGGTTCAAATTCAATTTCTTAAGCATATTTAACATTCCTATAAATTCTTAAGCAATACAATCATCATTAATAAGAAAAGCCACAGTGAAGACAGGGATGACATCACCTTCTTGAAGACATTGTGGAGCTGTTCTGGATTTTCAATGTCAATGGCATTCTTTGGATCATGATGGATGACTATATTCTATTTATTCTGCTGTTTTTCTAGTATAGTGTAAAGTAAAGCATGGGGAAAAAAAATAGCTTACAAACTGTTCTTTAGGGTGCTTATAAAGATAACCTCAAACGCTTTCTTTCTGCCTTCACCTTTCTGATATATGTTCGATATATGACCAAAGTACCAAATGTATGATCAAAGACATGATCCTCAAACAATGAAAGGAGGAAAAGACTTTAGTTTGATGGTGATAGTTTACTTGGGTTTTTTTTTTTTTTTTCAATATTTCCATCACTATGCTTTTGTATTATTTCACACTATAGGATTTTTCGATAAATTAAAAAAAAAAAAAAAGTGTTAAGCTAGGTTACAGTAAATCAAATGCATAATAGAGCAATTTTTTATTTTTATTTTTCACCAGGAAACATGACTTATTTTCTCTAGGAGAATAGTAGCTTATTGTGATCCCCAACATAAGCTGGCCAATTTAATATAACTATGGAAGCATTTCTGCACCCAGTGACCTCATAAAAAATAGGATTGGCATTGCTATTGAAAGGCCCCAGGCCTTGTACTCACTGCCCCTTATGGTGACTGTGCAAGAACCCAGTCCTGGCCAGCTGTTGTCAATTTATTACGGGAACTGGCTGTGTGAATTTGGTACCAGGTGACTTGCTGTAATGTGCAGTTCAAGAGTCAGATAGTGGCAAAGACTTTGAAAATATATCACAGGTCAAAAACAGAGGCTCCAGAAGCGTAAACAGCTAAGTGACAGTCAAGTGCTGGTCATTGAAGAAGCTCAACGTCGAGAGATGGGAAAAGACAGCTTTTGCTTTAAGGAAAGAAGCAGCAGTTAAGTAAAGGAAAAAGGAATAAATAAATAAACAAACAAACAAATGAAGGAATAGGATAGGGCACCTGCTGGGACTGGCAAAGCAACCTCCATCTCACCCCACCAAGCATGATGCCAAAGACTGCCATTTGCCTACAAACTTAGCTGTCTAATAAAAGGACAAGATCTTAAATTAGGGCATAAGGAAAAAAGACACACACTTTTGTTCTGGCTTCTCTCCTTGAAGGGTTCTTTAGCCTGACCATGTCAATGACTAAGACTGTCAAGGACCATAGCAATCAGCACTAGCTGTGTGGCATCATCTGTGAATATTGTATGTTCAAAGATAATGTAGGATACGATTTTTAAGGACTGATGACTTTAAATATGCAGTGATAAAAACTAACCATTAACAATGTGTGTGGTTAATGAATGTTAGTCTGATAAAGTTACATTTTGAAGTCTGAAGCTTCTTTGATTTATTAGTCTTTGACATTCCCCTCACAACAATCTCTAACTCTCTGACATACATATACAGACACTCAATTGCAACAGTTATATCTATAATTGATCATGTTTCTAATTAATTTCAAATTGGGTCAACATCTAAGTCCTAGTTTTGGATATTATTTTACATTCAGAATCTTGTTATGTGGAAAAAAAGGACTGTTGTGAATTGTCTTTGCAGTCTCTGATTTCTGTTATCATCCTGTGCCTCTACCCTACCACACCATATTTCAACCTGAGACCACAGACAGTTCACTCCACACTTGGTGTTACCATAAACTAGGGCTAAACCTAAACAAATTTAGGAAATATTCACTTCACTCTTAGGTGATTGTTATTATGTCTAAAACAAGTTAAAATCACCTCAGGCCAAGACAAGACTATATTGTTGCCTTTTTTTTTTTTTTTTTTTAGTAGATTAAAGAATGTGTGTGACCTTTCATTAGTAATGGTAAAATTCAAATTTATTTACCAAAATTATACAATTCAGTTTCATACTTAATATCCCATTATCTAATATGACAGTGAATCTGAAATATCATTAGTGTGGGAAAATTTTCAGACCGCTTTGTCAATGTTGGGTATACAGGTGGATGTGGAAATGGCTCTCTAAGCTGAGTATTCATCAGTAGTTATATGTCTCGATTTCAATTTGCCGTACAAAATTTGCTTGTTAAGATCTAATATGCATAATGTATTTCCAGACAAGATGATGGAGCTTTCCTATTAATCCACTTTCTCTTTTTCTTGCTTCAATACATAATCATGTTGTCATGTTATTAATAATAAGATGGTATGATGTGGTTATTTCTAGTAGAAGAGGGTGAATACTGAAGACCCTTCTACTTTTTCATGTTGCATCTTCAGTTCCTACATTGCACTTGACAAAGTAATTCTAAGAGTGTGCACAGAGATCCATTGAACCCAGAGAGGGGAGGGAAATATATAACATGCTTCAGTCCACATGATTAAAACCTGTTAGAAGATAATCTTTACACTATTTTCCATATTTTGAAAAATATGAAAGCAATATTTATTTTTACAC
Source organism: Rynchops niger (assembly GCA_013400035.1). Lineage (NCBI taxonomy): Eukaryota > Metazoa > Chordata > Aves > Charadriiformes > Laridae > Rynchops > Rynchops niger. The sequence goes on from VXBH01004901.1 coordinate 173,193, forward strand.
ATGAAAATTACAATACATACATGAATTTAAAACAAATATACCCATCATGTTACTGTGGTGGAGCATATGGCAGGATCAAAAGACAAGCTGCATGGAGGGACTATCCCCCTAGGTTGATTTTTTCCCCATGTTAACCTTTTTCCAACATTTTTTCCTCACATTTATTCTCAAGTGTCCTTTTCTTAATTTTCTTCTCTGTATTAACATGATGTGAATTTTTCTTTATGGATAACTTCAGCATTAGTTCCATAATTTCTATTTATATGTATAAATATATGTGCTGAAGGATTTTTTTCTGACATTACGTACACCATCTAAATGTTTTGTCATTTGCTTTTGTGTCATTCTCTCAATCATTAACTTGTTAAATTATGCAACATGAGTGCTTTGACCTTAGTTCATCAGTCCTTCCTTCTAGTATCTTAATAATTCTCGTTGGTTAGAATTACTTTTCTGTAACATGAGGTGGGATTCCAGATTGCACAAATCTATATTTAATGATGGGATACAGCTCCAGATTGTTGACAACTAAATTTAGGTACTTACAATCTGGAGCTGAATCCTATTTTAGTTTTAGGTGAGTATGCTGATGATCAAAATATGATTGTGCCTGATTTCTGAGGTTGTTTTTAGCTCCTAAGACTTGTTTTCTTACTAGGGAAGGGAGTACGATGGAATACATCTAGTTTATTGGATTATCCCCTTCTCACACCAAAATCAGCAGATCCTTAACATGCATTTACAATTCATTAATGCCAAGTATCAATGTATCAAAGAACTAAAGCTAATAGCAGAAACCAATAAGTTGAGTTTCGTGTGGATTAGTTTATTTGGTTTACCTTATTATTTTGAGTAAGATGTAATGGCACTGCACATAAATTCACAAAGCATTTCTGTCTTCTTCCTTGTGGCGCCTGTGGTATCTGTGTTAGGAGTATATTCATAGATACAGAAGACAGAGTCTGTAGAGTATTTTCCTGTGTAAAATCAGTTCTGATCCATAGATCTGCCTATCTATGCTCCTTTCAGGGATTTTAGGCAGTGGTTTTAATGGAACAGACCTTCAGCACATGTTCAGGTAGTCTTTTGTCAAGTATGAAATGATACAATCACAGCCATTTTCATTAAAACACCTAGATGTGGGAAACAGCTTATCCTGTTGATTGGACCTTGTACCTTGGAAGTAGGGGATACAGTTCAGTGATTTTTTTTTATCCAAAACAATTTTTTTCATTTCTAATACCATATATGGCCTTAAAATATTCTGGAGTGGAGTCCTTTTTCTCCGCTTTTACTGCTGAGTATCCAGATGATTGGCTGCAGCTAAGAATCCCAGAGTGGCAGGCACAGAAGTAGAACAAATGAAAATCAGCATGACCCTTCTCTAGTCGCATCTAGTAGCTCCATCACCTGGAAGAAGACAGAGTAAGGTTCTTTTTCCCTGGTTTATCCCAAGTTTGCTTTTGTTTTTAAAGTAACATATATAAGTACTTCTATGAGCAGGTCTCGGACCCTTTCACCTTCTTGCCAAATGACCTAACCACTTAGAATATGTCCTGCAATTATGCACCTTGCCTTCTACTAGATACTTTTACCAGAGACATTTTTGACAAATGATCTCTTTTGCAAACCTCTTAGCAATAAGTAAATTGTTATTATTATTAAATATTAGAATACATAATATTAAACATCATTAAATTTTATAATACATTCTTATTAAACATAATATTAATTATTTATAGTTATTATTATTATTATGGCTTCAATTTCCCCCATATATTTTCCACCATGTATTACACTAAAACTATTGATGCCCCCTACTAACCACTAAATGTATTAAATGGCCACATCATGAAAAAATACAAGGGCCAGGGAAGGAGAAAAGTCCTCTACTCTACTGGCCATTTTAGGAGGGCCTCATGGTTGCTGTTTCCTACAGGCTGCCCAACCAAGAGGAGCCTGTAGATGAAGTGTTCTTACTCTTATGGGGATCATCGTGTCTGCAAGTTCTGAACCTGCTGGGGAACTGCAGTCACCCTGACATCTGCTGGAACAGCAGCACAGCAAGCTGTAACCAGTCTATGAGACCCTTGGAGTACACTGAGGATAACTTCTTAATCCAGGTGATAAACAGCCCAACCAGAGAGGAATCATTACTGGATATGTTGCTTACTAACACAGATGAACTGATTAGAAAGGTCAGGATTGGTGGCAGCCTGGGCTCAAACCTGTTAGAGTGGGTCCATTCAGTTGTCAGGATTGAAGGAGAAGGACTAGAGGATGCTGGTGGATGTAAAAATTGGACATGAGTTGTATTGTATGCTTGCAACCCCGAAAGCCAGTCATATCCTGTGTTACATAAAAAACAGCATGGCAAGAGAGTTGAAGTAAGTGATTCCCCGCTTCTACTCTAACCTCATGAGACTCCACCTGGAGGGAGTACTGCATCCAGTTCAGAGTCCCCAGTTCAAGAAAGACATGGACCTGTTAGAGTGGGTCCAGAGGACAGCCACAATAATGGTCAGATGGCTGGAAAAACCTCTCCTATGAAGAAAGGTTGAGGGAGTTGGGGCTCTGAGGGGACCTTATTGTAGTCTTTCAATACTTAATAGGTGCTTATAAGAAAGACAGAGAAAGACTTTTAACTGGGGCCTGTAATGACAAGGGGCAATGATTTTAAAGGGACAAAGGTTAGCTTTAGATTGAATATAAGGAAGAATTTTTTTTACTTTAATGACGGTGAAGCGCTACGGCTGGGGAGGTGGACTAAATGAATTTTCAAGGTCTCTTCCAACCCAAACCATTCTTTGATTCTATGATTTTCCAGCTCACTTCAAATGTTGCTAAGCCCCCTAAATACAAGCAGTCATGGTTTTGGGGTTTTGGATGTGTTTATTTTGAAGTCTTAAATGTAAATCATTGCAAATTATACAATGGTCACAATACACTGAAGAGAAACTATTATGCATGCAAAAAGATCCATTGCACCATGAAGCTAGTTGTGGTCAGATAAGATGTATTAAATCCTGTTGGGAATATTGATGATCAGTAATAGCTACAGTGCAAACATCAGGAATTTTTGCCTTGTCTGCAACAGTTTTGCTAAACCCATGAAAATAAGCTGATGGGTCCCACTGTTTGGATTTTTTCATGCTTATATTCAATATTCTTTTTTGAAATTTAATGCAACAGCTGCTTCTTAATTTGGTTTCTTTTTATTATTGATGTTGTTATTATTAAATATTTTTATATTACTATCATTCTCATTACTAGTTATTTAAAATCTTGAGCTAGTTTACATCTCAGTCGATATCAGTCAAATTAATCAGATTAGAATGGGATAAATCCTTCAATTTGTCCTGCTAAAATAGTGCAATAAGGTGTATGTTGGTGGTTAGCACTGTCACTTTTTTTTTTTTTTTTCCAGTTCTGTGAATTCTATTATTTTGTTAAACAACAATTTATTGAATAAAAGAAATTACCTTAAGAGCAGTGTTTTCTCCCAAGGAAAATCCTTAGCCATGAAATATCAGCATCACTGTTTCTCCATGGTTTCTATGTAGGTAAATGAACAATACACTTTCTCCAACATACACAAAAGCCACAACATGAAGTAGCAGTTATTCCAAGGATGTGCGCGGGACAAATCCCACTCATCTACCTTAAAAGATTAAATGTTAGAAATTCCATATTTTTGAAAAAGCTTTAGATGCAATGTTTTGTTTCATAATTTGTCTCTTCAAAAGAAGTCAATCTATAAAGAGTTTACTCATCTCTCTCTAAAGTTTATTATGAGAATGATTATTGGATTAGCCCCATCTGTAAGTTTTAAGTGATCTAGGCAAGGTATGAGTAAAGAACAATTTTGGTCTATCCATTTGGGGAATCCCTCAAACATTCTCAACTGTAACAGATTGATTTAATTCCCTAAATATAGATGTCTAGCCTTTTAAAATTCATAAAATATCCATCTGGTTTCCAGCTGCCAGGCTCGAAAGGCACAGTTTTCTCAGTTGTCTTCTGACATATCTGCTTCTCTTGTGCAGATGTCTCAGATTCTACAAAGGTGTCTCAAATGGCAGTGGAAACTGAACTTAAAGCTACTGAATAAATCCCAAAGGTCTGAGAAACATTAAACCTCAGTTAAAACTGAGTAGCAGCTGGTGGTAGCCTGGTATAATTTCATGTTTTTATTTAGGCATTTGTGTGTTCTAACGTAGCATTGACCTTCTCTGAGAGGTAATTACTGAAAACACACAAAAGATGAGCCTTTGATTTCTCTCCTGATTTCTCTTCTGCTGCTTGGTTCCAGATTCACCAAGAATGGCCACTAGAGAAAAAGTAATGAATTTGCACCTGTAATGCTTGGCCAGAAGTCAAGCAGCAGCTTAGACATTTCCAATAGTTGTAGGAGGCTTTAGAGTACTTAGTGAAACTTATGGAGGTTTTAACACCTAACCTCTATCAAGTCTCTTCTAAGAATATGCAAACTACAGTGTTTCTTAAGCTTATAACTAGGTTAAACAAGGACAGATTTTCACAGGAATAGCAAAAAAGAAATCCATTATGCAAAAGTCAGTTCTCTGCCAAATTTCAAGTCCTTATCCTACGGCTTGGTGCTATAACAGCATTCCAAAGAACAGGGCAAAAGGAAAAAAAAGAAAAAAAAGAAAAAAAAAAGACAACCCCAAAATCACAAACCCAAAAAAGTCTTTTTTTCCTTAGATTCATGCAGTAGCTGAAGCATTTTTTGCTAGAAGTTAAAAATATCCCCATCATCATCAAAATTTTAGCTTGAGGTAATTCTTAATTTAATTGGTTAAAGTCTGAATAAATCATAAACACCTGAAACCTGAACCTAAAATCAAAGTTTCAGGGCACCTTGAAAAAAATGGCTAATTGACCTGCCTGTAACAGAGCAGAAAACAAAAGACAATCCAGAGCAGCGTGTTTCCTTCAAGGTAAGCACCTTTGAATTGATAAACTCTATATGAATTCCACATTAAACTCATCATGGAGTTAGAAGCAGAGTCATATTTATGTCAATTAAGTCAATGGGAAAACGACTAGACTAAAATCATTAGGGCTTTTCCTAAAAGCTAAAATAGCAGAGAAACCTTTAAGTGAACAAAATTTAATCTATCAGCATAATTTTTAATATCAAGAATAACTTTTCAGCAGTCTTATCAGTAAACTCTACGTATTTCATTAATTCCCAGTACTTTGTTTTTCCTCAGCTTCAAGTTATTTTTCAGATTTATACACTACCTTTTGATATTACAATGATAATTTATAGATGAGAGAAGTCAGAGAAAAGCTTTCTGTTGTCTTAAGGGAGAACTAGAATTTGATCATGTACCAGATCAAGACATGTTCCATCACTCATTCAGAGCCATGGTTCCTGAAGCATAGCTCCATAAAATTTTTACTGGTCAATATTTCCTACACATTATATTCATAAAAATAGGTCCCAAACTCACAGACATTACTCACCTGCACAAATGTTTTCATCTCTTTGATTTGAACTGCAGCTGCTATTATTATTATTATTAAATANCTTCTAAATATGTCTTATGTTTTCAGTGTAGGATGTATGTTAAAGCATTATGAGATAAAAAAGTTATGGCTAGTTCCAATTCAGATCCGAGCCTTAAAACTCTGGCAGAAATGATACTAACTTAAAGCTGACAGGTTGGCAGAAGGCTGCATTAAAAGATTAAATGATCTTGGCAAGCTAGGACTGTAAATCACTTCCATATCCACTTCTTATAACAATAAATGTCTACTATTTTCTGTGAGACACTGAAATGAATAGGAATTATCTCATGTCACCAAAAAAAAAAAAAAAAAAAGCTCTATTTATTTTTAAATTTTCTGATTGGACAATTCATTAGAATCTCATTAGAGATTGTAGGTTGTTTGGTTGGACTCGGTGATCTTAAAGGTCCTTTCCAACCATGAAGATTCTGTGATTCTGTGATTACCTGATGTTCATTTTTCTGGAACATCTCCAAAGGGATGAAAAAACATCTAATATGGATTAGTGTTTGGAACCAGGATTCAAGAAGTTCAGGTTGTTAAAATATACTGTGTATAACAGTACTCAGTGGAAGAGGGAGTGAAAGGGAATTGAAGTAGCTGTGGCTACTATTTTGCAAGTACAACTCGGATAGAAAATGTTCCCACTTCACTGCATTATATAGCATGTTGTTTTGTGCATTGAACATAATCCCAGCTCTTTAATTTCCAAGCAAAAATAATGATATTTGCTGTCTGCAATCATCCTGGTTTTAGGTACTATATCCTAGGGTGGTTACTTTGATTTTGGGGCTCTTTGTGTGTGTGTGTTTTCTCATTTTAGCTATAACTTTATTTTGTTTTTTTTCATAAGTGTTTGTATTTGGCTATAGCTGCACCATAATCAATCACAGATGTGACAGACTAATGTAAATATTAGTTGACTTCAGCATTACTGTGAAGTTGATCAATGATATTTGATGTAACTTCAGCCCCCTGCTTTGCACATTCTGTTCCTGGCAGTCTTCTGGCAATCCTTCTTTGTGAGCAGCATCCAAGGACTACATTTCATTAAACTGAGGTAAAAGGGTTGTGTGTGATTGGTTTTTTTTTTTGTTGTTTTTTTTTTTTTGTTTGTTTGTTTGTTTGTTTTTTTTGTGTGTCCTGCATGAAGTTTAATTAAGTACTTTCAGAAAACAGCAATGCGTGTGGGGGACAACAGCAAAAAAAGAATGTCAAACTCTTTAGAAGCTATTGAAGTAGAAAATTCTGCAATAAATTTATCTCGCAGTCCTTTAGTATTCATGCAAAAAAATGGAGACAGCCACTCACATCAAAAGCATCAAAACATCCAAGGGTCATTGTAGAGAAAACTGTGTATTTATTTATTCAGTCAGTCAGTGAATTTTGTCTACACTACTTATAAACTTCAAAAGTGTCCTGGTAAAGTGAAAGTCAGTTTGTTGTGGGGGAAAAAAAAAAAAAAAAAAAAAAAAAAAAAAAAAAACCCAAAAAACCCAAAAACCCCCCCAAACACCTATTCACTTCATTTCAAGTTAACCTCCTAATGCTTTTTTTTTCTGCCATACTGTTCCTACTTCTTGAGCAGAAACCAGTGCTGAGTTGAATATTCCTGATTCCTGGATATGCATCTGCACACAACTGTATCAAGATGTGATAAACTTTAGCCATTTTTCTTCAATAATTCAATCCAAATAGATTGATGTCAGTGATATCCAGTAAAGTTAATGGATTTTGCCAATCTGACTGAAAAGAGGCAGATGCTGATAACAGTATGGATTTTTTTTTAATCACGGCATTGAAGAAAAAGACATCGAAAGCTAGTTTACAACTTTCTCTTTCAATAAGATCAATGTGAAGGAGTGATCACTTGAAGGGCTCACTTAACATCAGTGGCAAGGTGAAAATTGTCACAAGAGTATTATGCTTAGCAACTACCCAAGCGTTTAGATTGATCATGTGGTACACAATGTTAGGTAGAACTATAACTTTTTGGCACCTGATGTCAAACATACAGCCATGACAATTTGCAGCTGCTATTAAAGTGTATATCCAAAAGCAAGAATAGGATTTCCATGAGTTTGTCCTATTTTGCTATAATGTTCTGGAACATAATTTGATATAAAATATTAGTTGGCCAATACAGACACTTGCTTCTGGACACATATCCTAATTGGCCAATACAGACACTTGCTTCTGGACACATCTCCCAGTTTTGCAGCAGTCTGAAATATTTTTTCTTGTCTTTAATATACTTAAATACTCAAGGAAAATAACCTGCAAATTCTTCAGAAATTTTGGCTTTACTTTGCTATCAGACTATATTTTTCAGTTTTCACAGTCTAGAATAAGAAAATTATAATGAGGACTTCAGAATTTTTAGTAACTAAATTACAGAACCAAGATAAGACAGATTCATCAAGCTTACAGGGACCAGCAAGATGAGAAGCATTTATTTAACAATCAGTATATAGAGATTAGAAATTTCATTGATGACATGGATGTCATCAATAATCAAGATGATGGAATTGAAAGCTCCCTTACCAAGTCTGCTGATGAAACTAATCTGGGTGATACAGTAGACATGTCTTACAGACACCTGAATGAGCTGAAAGAGCAGGCAAGCAAGACCTGCATGAAGTTTAACAAAGGCAAATGCAAGCTTTGGTACCTAGGGTGACATAATTAAAGAGCCCAGTACAGGCTAGGACCTGTGCAGCTGGGAGCAGCCTTGCTGAAGGGACCTGGGAATCCTGGTGGAGAAAAAGCTGAACATGAGTCAGTAGTGCACTGCTGCCACAACAAAAACAAGTTACGTCCTGAGGTACATTCAATACTAGAGGAAAGAGACATGAATAACCCACTCTATTCAGTGCTTGTCAGGTCACACCTGGAGTACTGTGTCCTGTTCTGGTCCCCACAATTCAACGAAGATGCAGACAGACTGGAGGTGGTCCAAAGGAAGGCCACAAGGATGATCAAAGGGCTGCAGAACCTCACCTAAGAGGAAAGACTGAAGGAGTTAGGTCTTTTGACCCTGTAGAAGAGAAGGCTCAGGAAGACCTCATCACAGTTTTCCAGCACTAAAATGGTGGCTACAAAGAGGACGGAGGTTGTCTCTTCCCAAGGAGCCACATGAAGAGAATAAGGGGCAATGTCTGCAAGTTGCATAAGGAGAGGTTTCATCTTGACACATAGTGTCACAGTGAGAGAAATCAATCACTGGAGCAATCTTACCAGGACATGGTGGAGTTCCCATCACTGGAGTTTTAAAGAAGCGACTGGACAGGGTGATAGATCATAGAATCATAGATTAATAGAATGGGTTGGGTTGGAAGGGACCTTAAAGATCATCTAGTTCCAACCCCCCTGCTATAGCCAAGGAAACCTTGCACTAGACCAGGCTGCTCAAAGCCACATGCAGCCTAGTCCTGAACACTTCCAGAGAAGGGACATCTAAAACTTCTGTAGGCAACCTGTTCCAGTGTCTCACAACCACCACAGTAAAGAATTTCTTCCTAATATCTAATCTAAATCTACCTTCTTCCAGTTTGAAGCCATTACCCCTTGTTCTATTACTACATGCCCTTGTAAAAAGTCCCTCTCCAGCTTTCTTGTAGGCTCCCTTCAGACACTGAAAGGTCGCTATCAGGTCTCCCCAGAGCATTCTCTTCTCCAGGCTGAACAACCCAAACTCTTTCAGCCTGTCTTCATAGCAGAGGTGCTCCAGCCCTCTGATCATCTTTGTGGCCCTCTGCTGGACCCATTCCAACAGGTCCATGTCCTTCTTGTGATGAGGACTCCAAAGCTGGACACAGTACTCCAGGTGCGGTCTCACCAGACTGGAGTAGAGGGACAGAATCATCTCCCTCGACCTACTAGCCATACTTCATTTGATGCAGCCCAGGATGTGGTTGGCTTGCTTGTCTGTGAGTGCACATTGCTGGCTCATGTTGAGCTTTTTGTCTACAAACACCCCCAAGTCCTTCTCCTCAGGGCTGCTCTCAAACCATTCTCCACCCAGCTTGAATTTCTGCTTGGGATTGCTGTGAACCAGGTGCAGGACCTTGCACTTGTCCTGGTTGAAATTAATGAGTTTTGTACAGGCCCATCTCTCAAGCCTGTCCAGGTCCCTCTGTATGGCATCCCTTGCCTCCAGCACATCAACCGTGCCACACAGCTTGGTGTCATCGGCAAACTTGCTGAGGGTGCACTCAATCCCACTGTCCAGGTCACTGACTGGACCACTGGTCCCAATACTGAACCCTGAGGAACGCCACTTGGCACTGATTTCCACTTGGACATTAAGCTGTTGACAGCCTTTGTTGGCCATCCAGCCAATTTGTTATCCACCAAGCAGTCCATCCATCAAATCCATGTCTTTCCAATTTAGAGACCAGGATGTCATGTGGAACAGTGTCAAATGCTCTGCGTATGTCCAGGTAAAAGATGTTGGTTGCTCTCCCCTTATCTACCAATGCTTTATCGCTGCCGTGGAAGGCCACCAAATTTGTCAGGCATGACTGGCTGTCACCAATCACGTTCTTATTTTCCATGTGCCTTAGTGGAGATTCCAGGAGGATCCAGGAGATAATCTCATCTAGGCTTCTTTTCCCACAAATTGTTGGACCAGATAATCTTTCAAGGTCCCTTCCAACCTGGGGTGTTCTATGATTCTGTGTTGTTTATACCACTGTTTTGGAGAAAAATATTTACTGTATGAAATATCCTATTGTGTCCTCCAAAAGCAAGTTTCAGAATAGTAATGTGGAGAATTTATTCCCCGTTTTCATTTTTCAAACACTTATTGTCAGTATTCTATTGTGCAAATTTTCATATCCTACATTTCACATATGATATCACCTATGTTAATCCTTCCAAAACTGGAGAACAATAAGATTAATATGAGCGATAACTTTTGGAGCCCCTCTTTCTGCTGCTTTGAAATGACAAAAAACACATTAGAATTTTTACTAGTACTTGAGTTTGTATTATCTCTATATGATAAGTGGTATTAAAGTCTTTCTTTTTTTTTTTTTTTTT
>VXBH01004901.1:185481-213969 GCA_013400035.1 Rynchops niger
ATTGAAGGAGCTGGGACTGTTTAGTTTGAGGAAGAGGAGGCTGAGTGGGGACCTCATCACTCTCTACAACTACTTGAAAGGACATTGTAGAGAGGTTGGCGCTGGTCTCTTCTCACACGTAATTAGCGATAGAACAAGAAGGAATGGCTTTAAGCTGCAACAGGGTAGGTTTAGACTGGACATTAGGAAAAAATTCTTCACAGAAAGAATGGTCAGACACTGGAATAGGCTGCCCAGGGAGGTGGTGGAGTCACCATCCCTGAATGTGTTTAAGACTCGTTTAGATGTGGTGTTAGGGGATATGGTGTAGGGGAGAACTTTGTAGAGTGGGGTTGATGGTTGGACTTGATGATCCCAAGGGTCTTTTCCAACCTAAATTATTCTGTTCTATTCTATTCTATTCTATCCTATTATCTCATCTCTAAGTGGAGTTATCTGTTGAAAACAAAGCATGTAAACCAATGAGTCCTAATCTCAGATTAACAGGTAACATGTGGGCTGCAACATGCAAAGTCACTACACTACTTTTCAGTAGTCGAATTCCACCAGTCATGATGCTTTCAACAAAATGAAGAAACAGTGAGTTGGATATTTTGGGTCATATTTTACAAAAATTATTTGCAACCAAGTGAAATCAAATTTCAGGTAAGATTTAGTATAGATCACTTACTGAGAAAAATAATATTTTTTTGATGCAATGTAAAGATAACCAGGAATTTACTGTTAGAATGATTTGCAAATGGACAGCATTTCTTTTTAAAAAAGCAAATTTTTATTTTCTGTGGGGGAAATATTTTGTATGCCATAAATCCTATTTTTTCTGATCAGCCTAGGCTGAACACTACTAAAAGTTTGTTCCTTGTTATCCAAAAAAAAGGCAAGCAAATCTATTTGAGCAAGGTTGGAAGATGCAGAAATTCTAAGAAATAAAAACATTTTTCAAGCACTTAGAAGCTACATATAAAAATACAGGAGTATGTGCATACAGTAGTGCATATTGAAGTGCATTAGAAGTGTGTTGTATAATGGCAGACTTTTTTTTTTTTTATGCTTTTTTTTTTTTTTTTTTCCTTGAACAAAAAGCTGAGTCTTATATTCTGAGCATGAAGTTCTTAGCAAGAAATACTTTTCAACCTACCTGGAAATATTTAGCCAAATAAAATTCACTTAGAAACTGGAATATGTTTATCAAGAAATCAAAATGAAGGAAGTGTGACAGACTCAAATCTGAAGTAATAAATTACGCTGAAGAAGAGCTAAAAACCCAGGGAGTTTTAAAATACTACAGAGGAAGAGATGAACTTATGCCCAATGTCACTGGATATTAAGAACTAAAGGTGGTCAGAAACCTTATAGGAATTCAAGAAGGATTAATTTACTTAATAACATCTACATAGAGAGACAGTTTAGTACTGAGCATCTTCAGCCTGTAAAACTCACTAAAATGTATTTCAGGTGGGCATATTTGATAAAAAACTATGCTCTACCTTGGAATGTGTAAGCATTGCAAAAAGAAACATACATTTGTCTCGCTAACTAGAAATCACCAAATAATAAAAACCTATTAGGAAAAAAAAAAGTGTGTTTTAATCTGAATAAAACTATCCATTAAAGGAAATGACACTGGAGATTCTTGTAGCAAAGAAGCTAAAATATTTTACTTGTTTTGTGGGATAAAATATTGTATTAGCATTATACCTAAACTGGTCTACAGTTTTCTGTCCCTAAAACATAATGGTTTCATCAAAAGGTGGTTCCATATTTTCTGAACCACCACAGAGGTCTATGGATGGAAGGCTGAGCATACTATGTTCCTAAAAAAACAAAGATCATTTGAGCTCAGTCATTGTTTCATAAATTTTAGTAGCTGCAGTGTATGCACTGGGTCGTAGAGAGTAAGCTTTGCCAAGTTAACTCTGAATCATGGCAAAGAAGTCATGCTTGAATTTTAATACAGGGTCAAATATTTTGTAAAATTTCTGTTTGAAGTTAGGTGTTCAGTTTCATATTCTTATTATATCAAGTGAGCTTCTTATCTTGGCAGGATGAAAGGGAAAAGAAGCCAAAAACTGTCAGTTTATGAACAATTATGACTATTCCAAAAAATATTGTGCAATGCTGCATTTTGTCAGAATTCTCTCTTTAAAGTGTACAAGAACTATTAGAGTAGTTAAATTAAATTTACATTATTATTTCTTATGAGTAGTTGTGATTAATTTTAAAAGTTATGCCAGAAACTGAATGAATAGCTATCAAGGCACAACGTAGTTGTCCGCTGATTGGAAATCAAGAGACCTATGTGTTATTCCTGGTTCTGTCTCTTGTTCCCAAGGCACTTCACATCTCTATGCCTCATTTTCTGCAAAATGGGGACAATGACATTGTAGCCTTTTTGTAAACTGCTTTGCGATCTGTTCTGCAAATGTAAGTGCTATATAAGCAGTATTATTCTAACTTCTATTGTTAATGTTACCTACACTGCAGCTGTTGTAGTTATGATATTTATACTTTTTCTACTGACTCTTTAAATAGTTTTCCTCTTTGTATTTTTAAAAGGCAACTTCACTGATTCCTTTGTCATTACCATAATTGTTTCCACAAATTAGACCAACTTATCTGATCCACGTTTTGTAGTGTGTATACAGATAAACACGCACATGCTGATATATATGTTTATCTGTATGCATGTAGATATATATATACACACTTATGAATACTTGCATGAAAGCCATGTACCATCTTTTGAGTATAATGTGTAGGAGTGCTACTTTTTCTTTGGTTATTTTCCATTATAAGGCCATATTACTATACTGTTATTCATATTTAGTACTACTTCACCATTAGTCTTATCAGACACCCACATATCATTTTGAAAATATTCTACACTTTTATCAAGGGTAACGACATCTAAGTGACACTTTCAGCTATTAGCAAAATGTTGTGTTAACACATTGTTTCTACTGCTTTCTGGAAATTAAACGTAACAATTATCAAAAGAGATCATCACTTAAAAACAGTTGAGCAATCTTGTATATTTGTTTTATTCCTAACTTGTGATTGTGTAGTTCAACTGAAATTAATCAAAGTGGTAAGCAAGAATCTTTCAGTTGCTTTATGTGCCCTAGAGTTTTCTTCAAAGCAAGAACAAAGTGCTTCATTGCTTCTTTCCAAACTGCATAATGAGAAAAAAACTTATAATGGTTCATTGCACTTAACTTCAGAAGAATGTTGGAACTTCTAAAGTAAACCTCAGATTAGGTCCATTACAGTGTACTTAGGCAAACAGAGAACACCACAGCTGTGTTTTGGGTTTGTTTGCTATTCTTGTTTTCATTTTTCAGTTCTAAATTGGTTTAGCTAGTGAGAAGTGACATAAATTTTGAGTAATCTGTTACCTTACTCAAATGACTGTGGTGAATTTTACTTTTTTCACAACAATTTTAATAAATGAAGTGAATGAAGCAACTATTTTTTTCTCACAAATGGTGAAATTCTGCTAAAGTTTCTGTTGAATTTGATTACCAAAAGCAAAACCTGCAGGAGCAGGTTTTCTGACAGGAGCTGTGGCCCATCTGGGGACCCACACTGGAATAGTCCATTCCTGAAGGACTACGCCTCTAAAGGACCCATGCTGGAGCAGTTAAGAAGAACTGCAGCCGGTGGGAAGGATCCAGGTTAGAGAAGTTTGTGAAGGACTGTATCTGATGGGAGGGACATGTCCTGAAACAGGGAAACAGTGTGAGGAGGAAAGCGTGGAAGAGACACAGTGTTCTGCATTGTTTGCAACCCCCATTCCTCATTCATTTGTGGTGCTTGGGGGAAGGAGATAGAAGAGTTAGGCACAAAAGTTGATCCTGAAGGGAGGGGTGGAGGGAAGGTGGTTTTAGTTTTATTTCTCAATATCCTACTCTGTTACAATGAATTGATAATAAATTAATTTAATTTCCCCAGGTCAAGTCTGTTTTGCCTGTGACAGTAACTGGTGAGTGATCTCCATGTTATTATCTCAACTCATAAGCTTTTAATCATATGTTCTACCCCTGTCCTGCTGAGAAGAGGGAGGGATGGACTGGCCTGCTAGACATCCATTGGTCAGCCAAGGTCAACCCACCTCAGCTAAAGTGCTTTAGGACTATGAAGCAAACTAAAAATCCAACAAGCAACAGCATTACGCATTGCCTTAGACTTTGCATTGCATTTTCATGATGTACATATCTTCTGAGCCTAAAACTGGATTTTAAATTGTTAGCCTCCTTTCCATCAAAAACGTGGGAAATCTTATGCTTCCATTTTCCTTGTGGAAGGTTTTAGTTGCCCAAATATAGATGTCAGTGATATTTGAGACTAGTTGGTATGTGAGACAAACCACATGAGGCTAAATTGTGATTTTTGTCCTTACACTTGTTGTTCTCAGTAATCACATAAAAGAGAAATTCTCACTTCAGATACTGGAATAAGTCCGGGAAACACCAGAAGTCCCCATACAGTTTGTCTCATGAAATGCAATCAAAGGAGAAATTTAGGGGCAAAAGTGGAAAGGACTTTTTTCAGTGCAATTCAAATTTAAACCTGGATTTAAACAGTGCTTACAATTACAAAAAACATTAAGGTACAAGAAAGGCTAATAATAAATCCCAGTTGGATCACATTACCACTTATAGATTGCAGTATGTCATGACTGAATTAATTAAAAAGATGAAGTCACCTATTTAATGAACTTCAAAATCCTGCAATCACCTTTCATCTCCCAGGCTAATTGAAACTGGATGTATTTATAGTACAGTGTTGTAAGTTGTTAATTTAAAAATTTTAAACTGAGTTGTAAATATCTTATTTTAACACTGCACTACCACCAGAATAGCCAGAAATAATTATTTGTGGGAAATTGTTATGTCTGCTAGGTCTTCTATTGCTTGGAAAACTATTTAATCTACATGTATTACTTTTTTTTTTTTTTTTTTTCACACTAAAGACACTGTAGAGTCTTATATGCTAAGGAATTTAAATTGAAGATATTTTTCAGTGAGAAATCAGATTGGAGATTACCCAGGAACAGAAAATGTCTAGGTGATGAATAATGAGTAAGTTCTGCCTATATAAATCTGATCCTTTCTATCCTTGCATACATTATAGAAAAGCACTGTGTAAAAAAACACAAAAAACAAACCCAGCACAAAACATGGTTCTTGGAAAGTTGGAAAGGTCAGTGATGTTTAAAAATGGATCACCATTTTCTTACTAGCTTTGTCCTCATTCTACCTAAGGGCAAAACTGAGTTTAATGTTGTGCTAGTTAAGATATTTCTTAATGTTAATTCATACAAACTCTGTATAGCAAAGTGTATTCCACAGTTTTTATTACATATTTCTCTTAACTACCTTTCTAATACATATATGTTTCTCATTACTTCCCAAGCTGTTAGGGGGAAAACAAAAAAGAAAAAAAAGAGAAAAAAAGAAAAAAAAAAAAGATTTAAATCTTTTTCTAGAGAAAGAATTGTTTGCTTACACTTCCTGCACAACAACCCACTCATCTTAAATAGATCAGGTATGTTAAATCATAATTCCAATGGCAGAGTGAACAAAATTGTATAGCAGATCCAAAACACTCAAGGGAAATTAATAGGTGGCATGAATGTTTCAGAAGACCTGGAGAACTTAACACAACAAAACTGAGGGTTAAAAAATCCAGAGCTGTGTAAATACCAGCCCATCACCAACCCAAGATATTACTATAAATTAGTCTGAGCATCTAGAATAGCTCGATGCTGAAGCAATAATAGTCTTAGGAGCCCAGAGAGAATCAATTGCCCAGAACAGTCAGAAGAACAAAATTCTGTAAAAGCTTCGGGACTGAATCAGACAAAGTAGCTGAGGAGAGAAGATCAAACAGATAGGGTTGCTGACAGAAGATGATAAAAGATTCCCTATACTACTGCAAATGCAGTGGGAGTTTACTGTGCTGGGGAGACTTGTCATGAATATTTATTCTTAGAATGTATTCATAAAATGTATTTTAAGATAGATTTCCAGATATAGACTAATAATCCATTTGCAAACCTGTCATTGGGTCTATTCCTAATTTATTGGAATATGGTGATGCACAGGTAGTAACTCTGCCCTAAAGAGATTGTTGGTGATTTACCCAGCAACAGCTGGTAGAAAGTTTACTATCATCTTTTCCTTTGCTTTCTCTGATGTGCTTGACTGGGAGGGTACGTTATTTTAATCAACCAATATAATGCTTCCTTGGTATTGTTGCAATCCATCTTGATTATCAGTATCACCATGGCTACTTTATGTGATGAACCAAGTCAGCTTTTAGAAACCCAAGAGTTAGGAAGTATAGTGATAGCTTTACATATATTACTGTTAAAATTTGCAATTTGACAGGATTTGCAGAAGTCAAGAAAAGAAGATTATGGCAAGTATGGTAGAAGTGTTTTGAAAATGTCTTCTCTAAGCATGAAAAAATCACAAAGTAAAATATTGACCTGAATGCATAGGTAGCACAGACTTAATTGAAAACAAGACAGAGGGTAGGATAACAAAACAGAAAATTGGTAATGTTTTTTGCGTGAATATTATCTTGATGTTGTCAATTAAGACAATCCTGGTATCACTATTTTAAACATTTCTGTGGCTGATTATAGACCTCAGATTTGAGACAGAAAAAAATCTGTGTTTTCTACATAATAATCCTTTTGCTAACATTTTGTTGCCTTTATCCCTGTATTCCTTATGTGACAATGCCTTTGATATATTGAATCAAATTCAATATGGAATTCTGAGATTAAAGCAATAGCTGCAGACCCCAAAACTACTTGACCAATTTAATGAAACTTTAAATAGTTCTAAGCCAAGTTATCTGTAGAAAGTAGTTTTAAAGACAAACATTGACTAGGGACAGCTTATATTATTCAGAGTGGGACTGGACTTTAGTTTCAAACACTTATACACTGATGTATAACGTAGGCCTCCCCAGCTAACATCAGTGTCTAGGCTGCAAGACAATGGAAACATGGGAGATTTGGTTTCTTAAACATAGGTATGCAGTGTCACATGAGACGCTCTGGGTTTTACCAAGGTGTCTGTACAGGGCTGGCATACATGACATTGTATGTCCAAGAGATATGCCTCCTTCTAGAGTAACAAGGAAGGCAAACCCAATACTTAGAGGACCTAAAATGGTGTAAGATGCCTGTGTTTACGCAACTGAATCCTACATATTGTCAACACAGTCATTGAAGAGTTCAGAGAGCTATTTAGCAAAACAAATATAGTATTTCATACTACTTGAGGATGATATGAACACCTCTCCTGACCTCACAGCATATAATTCAGTCATCTAATAATGGACAGCTAGTATTAATTGAGTTGCTGTAGGGAAACTTTCCTGGCTACTGATCCAGAATTACATGGTTTTTTTGTGTTGTATGTACCAGTCCAAAGAGGATGTCTCAGATAACCAAGGATTTCCCATGCAATGGTGTCAAGACTTGAATGTCTATAGTCAAGAAAGAAGGCTTTATTGGTTAAAATAAATTAAAAATAAAGTTATTTTGGAAACAGAACTGAGGGACTCAGAACTGAAGAAATAAAGTTTTAACAATGAGGGTGGTGAAACACTGGAACAGGTTGCCTACAGAGGTGGCAGGTGCCCCACCCTTGGAAACTTTCAAGATCAGGTTGGATGGGGCTTTGAGAAACCTGACAGAGTTGAAGACGTCCCTGCTCATTGCAGAGGGGTTCAACTAGAGGAACTGTAAAGGTCCCTTCCTACCTAAACCATTCTATGATTCTATGCTTCTATGACTCTTCTTTGGAAGGCAATGGTATAATAAATTCTCTACCTGGAAGCTGAAATTAGACAAAGTTAAGCTAAAATATTTATCCATTTTCTGTCATGAATGACCACAAGTAACACTTGAACATTATGGCAATAATTAATCTTGATTCCCTACTGCTAGAATGTGTATATTTGAGATTTGGTTTATATTAAGATATGCTCAAATTCAAGTCCAGTTACTGGACTTCAGGAAAAAAAATAAATAATAATAAAAAAAATCATTAGATTTCATGAGATAATGAAATTATTATGCAAGAAATCAGATTAAGTCATAGGACAATTATGTGGATTGTGACCCTGCAGCCTGTAGTGTGGTTCAGATTTTATGACCTTTTGGGGTGGTGTTAAAGAGCTAGAGGATGACCAGGAGCAAAGATACAAGAGGGAATAAAGTGTAAGCTTCAAAGTAGGATGAAGAATTTCAGGTTCCCAAAGAATGAAACAGCACTTCTTGTTGGAGTAACGTGAAGAGAAAGAGGAATCTGTGTGTCCTCACTTCCATTGACATCTAATTGGAAGATGCTGCCACTTTCATTACTTTGTGTATCACAGCTCCTATTTTTACTATAATATCCCTTCAGTAAAGGTGAAAATTCAGCAATGACAGTATATTTCTTTTGCAAAGTATAAAGGGAGACATCTGCAGAAATGCTATCAACAGCCTGCATGTACCACATGAACTACTCACTAAGCACCATTTCTGAAACACCTCAGGAAAAGGCAGTTTTCCTTTTATATAGGCTGGCACTAACAGGAGACAGACAAAGACTTTGTGCAACTTTGAAAACTCTTTCTCTCCTGTTGAGGTGTGGAAATTTGAGGACAAGATTGAGGACCATTCTGACCATTTGTGTCTGCTCCATCTACTTATTATTTCTGATAAGAAAAATTTGGTGTATGCCTTACAGGATATTTTGTGCAAATGCCATCTTTTGTTTACGGTTTGACTTTGACAGTCTGTGATTTCCTAGACAGAAAATAAGAATGTAAGAGGAAAGTTAGCTATTACTCACAGTCTGCTGTCAGTTTAAGCATTCACAACCTGTCACATCTTGTGAGAACTGAAGATGTAAATCAGTCTGTCTCTGCAGCAGCTCAAAGAAATGTGCCAGGTGGAATGCATTCCTTTATATGCTTGAATTGCTTGAAAAGCAACACAAATCTATTAATAAATGTACATTACTAACACTAATGAGTTCCCATTAGTGTACATTGAGAAAATACAAAATACACAATATTTAGAAATCTGCATTCACCTTAAAGGAGGACTTTAAAACGTCCAAACTAGTCCAAACTAGTCAAAAAAAAAAAAAANATTAAATCATAGGACTTTCCTCTTTTCTACAAATTTTCTAAGTCAAAATTACATGGAATTTAGCCTTTTCATTTCATTTTCTCATCCGCTGATTTTACTCATCTCTACTTCATCAGTGATACAAAGATGACTTAAGTGATGTATATATGGCTTTATATTGCAAGGACCTTTCCAGGACACACTTTTCTAAATAAATTATCATTAAAAGTGGTAAAAACATATCTGTATCTTTGTCTGTTGATCTATCCACACTTCATATGAATGTTCATGTTTCTTTAGACCAGACCTTTTTTGATCTTTTCTTTGTGTACAAAGCACCTAACACAAAGGGTTCCCATTGATAAAAGAGTAATCTTTTAGCAAAATATAATCTCTAAGTAAACTCTCTAGCATAAAGCATTTTAAAATAGAGAACATATCATTTTATATTGTTATTTTTATAACAAAAGACATTGGTTTATGAATAAAAAAGTTTTATTTTTATTTTGCTTGTGTAGCTTTGTAAAATACGCTTTGATTTTGTGGGTTGTTAATCCACTAACAATATCCACTACAATGTCCCAGACTTAAAGTCTGAGTAAATTATTTGTTTTTCCATCTAGTGTCCGTATGGCCATATGCCATTCCATTTATGAATTATTAATGCTGCAGGAAATAATATATGTTTTAAAAGGTCTATGACAACAGAGCAACATTTTGTTTTCTCTGCAGGATATCTGTCATACCACTTACACAATCCAGACTAAAGACCCTTTCCTTTTATATTTCACTCTCTCTGTCTTCCAAATGCATCTTTTATAACTTGAGTTTAGCTGATTCCATTTGATCCTCTGATCACTGGCCTTCCTTACTGGTTCTGTGAAGCTTAACTCTGAACTTTATCTTTGGTCTTACATTCTTTAATGTGACTTGTACATTTTTGCTAACAGGGTTGTTACACATGCCTTTTGTAGCAAAAGAGAATGATTTAGACTTCATGATGGATAGGATTTAACATAAACCCAGAATATGTTTCAGCCCCATCTGTTTTTAAAGAATTTAAATCGTCACTTAAAAAAAGGACTGTCATCCTTATGCTTGTCATGATGCTCCAAAATACCATAGTGAAGTACGTAGGGTATGGACAAGAAAACACTAAATGTAAGAAGAATTAGCTCTAAATGTAAGCAGAATTAGCACAGAAATATAACAGCTAAACAAAATTATGATAATTTTTCTAGTATTAATAGTTCATTTTCTTCATGAGCTTTCAACACAAAAGTTTAGATTTTCAATAGAAACTATGGAAATGAGACTATGACTTTTTGAGTATAAAAAAGGGATCTGTCTTTCTAAACATCTTTTGATAACTTAATTCTCATCATACCAAATGTGAGTGGGCTAAATTTCAATGATTAATTAAAATATTTTTTTTAGTTAAATGAAATCAAAGTTAAATATTATTTTTACATTCTAATTTTATTTTTTAATGTTGAGAACTGCCAAGTACTTTTTGAAAGCATTTTGTAGACATATGGTGCAGCATGCTTGTACTATTGAATACCATCTGCTGTCTAGGCTTAAATGCACACTGACTTTACTTTTAATTCATAATGAACATGAAGAATGAATGTGACCCATGTACTGCAATTTGGCTCAGTCATTGGCAGGTGCACATTTAAGGCATAAAACATATTTGTAATTATAAAATGGCTATTTACAAGTTCCCAGGTGGGTAAGTAGCCATTAGTAACAAATAATTGCATGCCAGCCCATTATGCTTCCAACCACTGTACTGGAAAAAGACCTAGAAAGATGAAAGGATAAAGCATTCTGTTACTAATAACTTTATAACAGTTATATAATTTATACTGCCAAATTTAAATCTAATAAAGACTTTAAAAACTTTGGTTGACATGTACATGAAGACCTGCAAGCATGGAGTCAGGAACATTAAGGATATCCAAGTAAAGTTATAAAATACTCTATGATGCTTTTATTATACTTGCTTTGTGGTTTTCTATTGATATTAAAGTTCCTCTATTGAAATGCATTTCAGTCTTCAAATACCTGCTGAACAGAAAAGGAAATGCCTGCACATGCTCTAATTTATCGCCCTGTACACCAGAAGATGAAAAATTATCCAGAAAAAGCCACAGTCTGAGTGCAGATAACTTTGACCCTCCTCCAGAAAAAAATCCTTACTGATTAAATAAATTCATGAATTGTGAATGATTCCTCAAAAATTTCCTGTAGAATCAGAATGATGAATTGTGTTTAGATGTACAGTCTTGTTTTTACTGAAGACAGTGTCAGAACAAGTCTTATGGGAAGCAGCTGAGGGAACCGGAGTTGTTTAGCCTTGAGAAAAGGAGGCTCAGAGGAGACCTTATCACTCTCTATAACTACTAGAAAGGACGTTATAGAGAGGTGGGGGTCGGTCTCTTCTCCCAAGTAACAAGTGATAGGATGAGAGGAAAAGCCCTCAAGTTGCTCCAGGAGAGATTTAGATTGGATATTAGGAAACACTGAAAGGGTTGTCAAGCATTGGAACAGGCAGCCTAAGGAAGTGGTTAAGCCACCCCTGGAGATATTTAAAAGATACAAAAGATTGTAGATGTGGCACTTAGGGACATGGCTTAGTGGTGGAGTTTTGTCAGTGTTAGGTTGATGGTTGGACTTGGTGATCTTAAAGGTCTTTTCCAACCCAACAGATTCTATTAAAATAGGAAAAATTCTTCTTGTAATGTTTAACATCGCAGCCGTGATTTGCTAGATTATAGTGTATTTAACAAGAAAGAATTACTGCTGTTCATGTAGAACTGAGTATACACAATGGAACTGTGTATAGAATAGAAATTTTCTTTCTTTAATGTTTTGTCTGAATATTGTTTTTATTATTATTAGGCTTAGTCATACTGTCTGTGTTATGTGTATGTCTGGCTTTGTGTTTTCTCCTAGAAATTTATTTACTCATTGGTGGCTGTGAAATTTAACGTAAGGATAGAACTTCTGAGGATACGCCTATACTGCTTTTTTGGAGAGGATGTCCTATATCTTGGAAATTTTCCATTTTAGGGAAATTTTTGCATCGTGGGCTCATGGCTTAGATACTTCGCTTGTAGCATCCCCTCATGTCAGAAGCATAATAGGGAGAATAGAGAAAATTCTGGGCAGTGTACTGGCACCCTGATTTTTAACTGCTGATGATCAGTGTTTTTTACGCTTTCTTAAATATGTTATCACAGAGGTGCTACCAACACCACTGATGGACTCAGCTTTGACTGGCAGTGGGTCCGTTTTGGAGCTGGCTGGAACTGCCTCTGCCAGACTTGGGGAAGCTTCTGGCATCGTGTCACAGAAGCTGCCCTGCAACACCACTACTACCAAAACTTTGCCACCTATACCCAATACATGTATGTTGTTACCCTACATGCTAACGCAATGCAGATTCACGTATCTAGTTGAGGCAAGGGTGTCCTTAGTCTGTGTCTGCTCTACAGAGCTGTGCTGCTGACAGAAGGGCTGTATCTGTCCTGCTCTTAAAAGAAAGTGTTGCCATTTCTATTATATGCATAAACTTCATTTTCATTAGTGAAAACTATATAAACCATTTTGTTATCATCTGTATCTCTTCTCTGTCCCAACTTTTTGCAACAAGTATTATATTTCTCATACTTGATTTACACTGAATAGATCTTATATTTACAATACCTTACTACTGAGAAATCGTCACCCGTTTCTGACAGAAGACAATAATGATATGAAAGACTGATTAAACTGTATCCCTATATAAGCAGCGATACCATTCCTCAGATGAACATATGTCTGAGTTTCACCAGACCTGAATATCTTTTATTTCGGTGTTCTGTGAGAATAAAACTGTGAAGCTAGAACAATGTATGAGTCAGACCTTTGGGATGTCTGTAGGAGAGGTTTTTATTTGTTTTTTCTCTTGTCATTGGAAAGTAGAAAGGATCTTGAAGATGTAATCATAGAAAAAAAGTTTAAAAAAAAAAAAAAAAAAAAAGAGAAAGAATAGTCAGGTATGTATAATGTTTTGACCGATGTATTGGTGCATTGGATTGGTGTGAGGGTGGTACAGGGCTGTCTTCTCTCTGGCTCAGGGGTGCATCAGTAAATCTTCCATCCAGAGTAGCAGGACACCTGCAACGACACATCAGAAAGCGCTGATGAAGCCATAGAGGCAGGAACAGGCATGACTTTGTCCCCCTTTCTTTGGGAAGTACAATGTGAAAGGAGTCATTCCTGACCCAGAATTGTGAATCCTTACTGGCAGCAACTATAGTATTACTTTGTCCCCTTCTGTACACATGCTACACCCTCAGTGCTGCAAGTTGACAGAGATGTGCAGTGTGCCTTTGCCAGGAAGTAGGGCTCAGCATGGAGCCCCTCAGGAGCTGTGATGTGGTTCTTTCCAAAACCGGAGCAGCAGCATCCCCAACTGTCCCTTGCTAGCAAACCTGGGTTGCCAAGTTAAACGTGATCCCTTGGGCAGAGCCTCTGAGCCTTCTGGGACTGCGCGGCTTCCAAGACTGAGCTACTTGTTCTGCAAAACACTGTGCTGAGCTGTCCTGGGCCATCCTGGGTTGCTTTGCTCTCCAGTTGACAGTGCAGGGGAAAAAATCTGAAGTCAGTAGGCTAGATCCCTTCAAGGCATGGCCTAGATGGTTTTGCTTCCTACATCAGTCTTACTTTTGCAGTAAGCTGCAGTCTGGTGGATGACCTTGCTCATCCCTGTGGCAGCAGTTCCACCTTCTGAGGGAGGAGGTTTTTGCTGTCATGCTGTTTGTGGACTTCACATACCTCTGCTGTTTCTGCTTCTGTCCCCAGTGCTGACGACTCCTCGGCTGATGTGCCGGCAAGCCCAGCCACCTTGTTCCCAAAGAGTCTGGAAGACTGTAGCCAGTTGGTAAACACAGCATGCCTTCCTGCTCACCTGCACCAGGGTGCCCAGGGGGAGCATGTGCTTCTCTGCTGGGTTGGAGTTTTGGCCCTATGTAGATGGCCAAGTTGCCAACAGTCCTGCTAGTGTTGGCATTCCTGCTGATGTTTTGGACCACGGACAGCAAGATCTTGAGCAGCAGGAGGTTGGTGTTGGACAACGTGCTGCACGCTGAGGGAACAGAAACACAGTGTTTTAGAGTAGATGTTGTAAACACAAGTTGCCCAGGCTCGTCTCACCCAAAACCACCCATGGGAAGTCTCCCTGGACACTGGACACACACGGTCTACAGCAGAGGAACTGCCTTTGCTGAGATATGTCCACCTCCCTCCCTGCCCTTCTGGCAAGAGTCCCTTCATGGAGCAACCCCCACTGTCTGTGGGAAGTGCTTCAAAGAGGGAAATGTTTTTCTGTGCCACTTTCCCCCAAAACTCGACCTCACAGTAGCCAGAGGTGGCTGACAGTGAACACAGCTTTTTCAAGAAGGCTGTCACTTCCCAGGCAAGTTCCTGTCTCTGCCAGTCCCTGTGCAGCAGGCAGGCTGCTGGCCATGCTTACTCTTTCAGTGCTGCCAGCTTCTCCTTCCTGCAGGGCACTCATCCACTCCTTGTAGAGCTGTGCCTCCAGCGGTTTGGAGGGGATCTTATGGAGGAAGTCCTGCAATGCCAAGGGCTGCAGGTGAGGCTTTTACCACTCTTGCCAAGAGCACAGGCAGCATCCCTGGCACTCTGGCTCATGCGCAGGCTGCTGCATATCGGCTCCTGCTCTCACAGATACCAATCAGCACCGACAGAGCCAGGAGCTGCTGAACTATAGGTCAGCAGAGTTCATGAGTTCACCTTCAAGATGACAGCCAGCAGGTGCGCAGGCTGGCTTTCGAGGCGGAAGGCCTCCATTTGGCTGTTGAGGGCCTCTCTCAGCCCCCAAGAGATGTTCTCAACAGCTGCAAGCATGAAGATTCCCTCCATGGATAGTTCTTTCTCTTTTGTGAGAGCCAGCAGGGGACAAAGGAGGACCATTGCTTAGCTGAAGAGAGGCCCTGGGGCAGGCGAATATTCCTCAGGGGCAGGAGCAAGTGTGGGCAGCTCTGTAGATCTTACTGGTGTGGGACAGAGGGGTGGCTGGAGGTGGATGATGTGGGGAGGAGCCCCCTTTGTCCCTGCTCCTCACCTGGGGTCCTTCTGCTGAGGACACCACATCTCTGGAGAAGACAGTGGGATGGGGACCCGCTCAGTGTTGTCCTGCCACCATTGAGTGCAAGGGAGAGAGGTTGTTTGGGAACAAGGGGTCCTGGGGCCTCAACTCTCTCCTGATGCAGACTGATGGGGATGGACATGGCCTGTAGGAAGGGCAGCAGCATTTCCAGTACAGCACTAGTGTCCATTTGTGGGAGGAGGAGGGAAGGGCCATCCTGCCTGTATTCTCCAAACTCACCAGCTAAGTGTCCAAGTCCACCTTCACTGCCTGAGGGGATAGGTAGTAGCTGCTGCTTGGGACCAGCCTGCAAGAGACATGCTAATGCTAGGCTGGAGCAGCATCTGGGCACAGCACAGAGACACTGGGGAGCCCAGGCCTGAGCACAGTGCTGTAGGCATGGCCTCACCAGCATTGAGCAGTGGGGAAGGGTCACCTTTCTGCAGCTGCTGGCAATGCTTTGCCCAGTGCAGCTCAGAGTATGACCCTGTGTTTGCCACAAGGGCATCTTGCTGGCTTCTCTTCAACTTGGTGTCCACCAGGACGTCCAGGTCCTTTTCTGCCAAGCTGCTTTCCAGCAGCTTTGTCAAGCTGCTTTTGGTCATGAGTATGTGGGATGTTTTGTGCCTATATCAGTGTCACTCACAGTTGGTCCCACCCTCTTTCTGCAGATCTCCCTGTGCCGCTGACATGAGGGTGAGAGGGGCATGTTTCCTCCAGCCAAAGCGGGAGTCTAAATGGAAAGGTTCTCTCTTCTTATGGGACAGAGAGAAAAACAATGCACCTTGGTGATAGAGTCCAGAGATGGATTTGCTGCAGAACTCCATCTTTATCTTTTTTTCCACAGGCAGAATCCCCAGCACTCTGGCTTATCCAGAGACAATAAATAAAATTAATTTTCGAGTATGTTTTGCCCATGACAGTTATTGATAAGTGATTTCCCTGTCCTTATAACACACAAGCTTTTAATTGTATTTTATCCCCCTATCTTGTTGAGATCAGGGAGTGACAGAGTGGCTTGCTAGGCACCTGGCAGCCAACCAAGGTTAACCCACCAAAATAGAAACAGCTCTGTAAAGTGAAACAGGTGGTGCTGTGACCGAGATATCCATACTGTCTACAACAAGGGACTGATTTCTTTGAACAACCTCTTGTCTGGTCCTGTAGACGGCATGTCTACTATACACCAGGAGACACTGGATGCACTTCTTCTTGTACAGTTTTATTTAAAAGGAATATACTTTGCCCACTCATAAACTATTCTGTGACATAACTGAAGTATGGTATGTGAGAAAATTCAGAAGACTTAAAAAGTGCATTTCTGATTCAAACTAAAAGAGTGCAACAGATTTCTACAGATTCCTACAGCAGTTTATGTCTCACTTTTTCCATCATAAGGGTAGATTTTTAGTCTGAATACTTGCGTAGATTCCTGTACAGTAAATAATTAGAGGTACCATTAGAGAGCTGGTCACTAATTCCAATCTGCTTGTAGGAAAGTTGGATGAAATGAATCCCTACCTAGGCTAAACAGCCATCAAAACACATACATGACTTTTATTCCATGATCAAAACAGTTACATTCCTTAAATACAGTTGATATATTTTCTCAGCAGAATTACTGAAGTCTTAATCCTGAGATGAGTTCTGCCTTTGCCAGAATAAAAATACTCCAGAAGCAAAAATGTGAGCTGGTTTTAATTAAAAATTATAACAAAAATATTACTGAAGTGTTTATTAAAAATAGATATAACTAATTATTCAAGAAATGAAGTAGCTAAATGTGTATGTATTCAAATCTTCTAATTTTTTATTACTGTATATTGTAGAATTCTAAGTAACATCTATATAAACATGATTTTTTTGCACTTAAATTTATATCTTCAAATCAAGAAGCCTGTTAAATGAATAGTACTTCACACTCACTTTACAATCAGTAGAAAGAAATAAAAAATTTCCAGAGGGACACTCCTTCTAAGTTTCTTTCTGAGAATCTTATGAGGGACAGCGTCAGAGGCGCTACTGAAGTCCAGTTAGACGATATCAGCTGCTCTCCCTTCATCTACCAGGCCAGTCATTTCGTCGTAGATTACTGAGTTGGTCAAGCATGGTTTCCCCTTTGTGAAGCCATGCTGACTATTCTTGTTGATTTTCTTTTCCTTAATATTTTCTTTCCTATCATTTAGTGTCCATCTTGCTTTCATTACTTTTGTGACACTATACAAGGTAATTTTTTTTTCTAGTGTTTGAGTTGTTGTTACCTTCGTGACATTTAAGTCTTTCCTATATGCTATATTATCAGAAGCAGTCAAGAGATATGATTAAGTGGTTTTGAAGATTAAACAATAATGCTATAAAGTACTTACTTTGCAAGGTTTAGCATGTCTGGTACTTCTTATGTTTATAACTTCCTTTTCATTTTTCAGAAGGTGAAAATATTTGGTGGGGGCATCCCTACTTACATGTGAAACTGTACAGATTTTATGGCATAGTATTTTTTACAGTGGATGGAAGCAGATGCCTAAGTGTTTGAATCATAGTTTTGCTAAATTTCAACAATGACAAATATTCTGCAAGACAACTATATAGTTTTGTTTGTGATTGCAGAAAAAAATATTAATTCCACTAACCTCCTTGGCTCCTGTACTTGTATGTTGGTTTTATTAAGTGTAGGAATTAAACTTGAAATAATCACTTCAACAACTATTAACTGGAATAATTGAATCATGGAGTTGGAAGAGACCTATGAGGATCATTGAGTCCAACTGACTACACAGGGCAATGTAAAAGTTAAACCATGTATCTAAGAGTGTTGTCCAAATGCTTCTTGAACACCAGCAGTCTTGATGCTGTGACCACTTCCCTGGGAAACTTGCTCCAGTGCTTGACCACCCCCGCAGTAGCGGTCCCTGACACAGCCTTGAAGTCATTCCCTAGTGTCCTATCAACAGACACCAGAGAGAAGAGATCAACACCTACCTCTCTACTTCCCCTCATGAGCAAGTTGTAGATAACCATGTGATCCCCCCTCAGTGTCCTCTAAGCTGAACAAACCTAGTATCCTCAGCTGCTCCACATAAGTCATGCTCTCTAGTCCTATCTTTGTTTCCCTCCTTTGGACACAGTCTAACTTTTTCATATCCTTCTTATATTGTGGAGCCCAAAACTGCACACAATACTTGGAGGTGAGGCTGCACCAATGCTGAGTACAGTGGGACAACTACTTCTTTTGACTGCTGAGCTATACTGTGCTTAATGCAGGATATCAGGATAGGATGAAAGCTTTTGGCTTTCAGGGCACGTTGTTAACTCATATTGAATTTACCATCAACTCAAACCCCCAGATTCCTCTCTGCAGATATGTACTCCAGTGTCTTGTCCCCCAGTGAATACATAATTCCAGGGTTACACCATTCCAGGTGTGGAATCCAGCATTTCTCCTTGTTAAATTTCATACATCTGGCAATTGCCCAGCACTCTAATCTATCAAGACGTCTCTGTAAGGCCTCTCTACTCTCGAGGGAACCAATAGCTTCTTCCTAATTTAGTAACACCAGCAAACTTAATTTGTGTGTACTTAACGCTTGTGTCCATGTCATTGATAAAAACACTAAAGAAAACTGTCCTTAAAACTGAGCACTGGAGAGTATCACTAATGACTGGACACCAGCCAGGTGTTACCCTATTTGAGCCTGACCCTTCAGACAGTTGTTCACCCGTCATATTGTGTACATGTCTGACTGTATGCTGGACAATTTGTCCAGAAGGATACAATGAAGGACAGTGTTAAAAGCTTTGCTAAAATAAAATAATAAATAAATAAATATATATACATACACATAAATAAAACCCACCACATCCACTACTACTTGCCCTTCATCAACTAGTTGGGTAACCTTGTCATAAAAGGATATTAAGTTACTAAGGCCTGACTTTCCATTCATGAAGCCATGTTGGCTTGACCGATGACTGGATTGTCTTTAAAGTGTTTTTCAGTAACTCCCAGAATGATCTTCTTCATAATTCTATCAGGCACCAAAGTGAGTCTAACAGGCTTATATTTACCTTCTTGTCCTTCTTGAAAATTGGAATAATATTTGCTACTTCCAGTTGACTGGGACCTCTCCAGATTCCAAACACAATTATTCCAATCTGTGTGTAAGGGCACCTAGGAAGGCAAAGTAGATATCCAATGACAGCAAAGTGTGGTTCCACAAGTCAATCACCTCCTCAGACTCACAGAGGCTCCTTAAACAGTCCAATTCNGAGGGAACCAATAGCTTCTTCCTAATTTAGTAACACCAGCAAACTTAATTTGTGTGTACTTAACGCTTGTGTCCATGTCATTGATAAAAACACTAAAGAAAACTGTCCTTAAAACTGAGCACTGGAGAGTATCACTAATGACTGGACACCAGCCAGGTGTTACCCTATTTGAGCCTGACCCTTCAGACAGTTGTTCACCCGTCATATTGTGTACATGTCTGACTGTATGCTGGACAATTTGTCCAGAAGGATACAATGAAGGACAGTGTTAAAAGCTTTGCTAAAATAAAATAATAAATAAATAAATATATATACATACACATAAATAAACCCCACCACATCCACTACTACTTGCCCTTCATCAACTAGTTGGGTAACCTTGTCATAAAAGGATATTAAGTTACTAAGGCCTGACTTTCCATTCATGAAGCCATGTTGGCTTGACCGATGACTGGATTGTCTTTAAAGTGTTTTTCAGTAACTCCCAGAATGATCTTCTTCATAATTCTATCAGGCACCAAAGTGAGTCTAACAGGCTTATATTTACCTTCTTGTCCTTCTTGAAAATTGGAATAATATTTGCTACTTCCAGTTGACTGGGACCTCTCCAGATTCCAAACACAATTATTCCAATCTGTGTGTAAGGGCACCTAGGAAGGCAAAGTAGATATCCAATGACAGCAAAGTGTGGTTCCACAAGTCAATCACCTCCTCAGACTCACAGAGGCTCCTTAAACAGTCCAATTCCCCCCAAAACCAAGGAGACCATTTCTTCCACCTCTCAGAGGCATTCTCGCTGCTGTCCTCATCAATAAAAACTCAAAACCCAAATTTATTTCAGTCTTTTCAAACATTTTGTAAACAATCTGATAACATACATATGGATATGTGCGCAAATAAAATCTTCAAATTATTAAAAATTTTAAGAACCAAGTCCCAGACTTTGTCAACTGCTCAAAAGGTACATTATATTGATAAAATTCCTTAATAATGCAATAAGATTAAAATGGGGCTTGGACCAGTCTTCTAAATTTGTGTTTTACCTTTCTGATAAATTTAATTCAAAGGTTATTGAAGACAAAGGTTTAATACTTGAATCATTGTGTTAACAGCATCCACTGTCAACTTTGTGATACATTGCCATTATGGTCATGAAGAAATTAATAGGAAAACATCAAAGCACTCTTTGTTCTTCATCAGACATAAGAGTCTACATTTTATTATGCTTATTGATTTTCAATTTAAGTTGAATTTTATGATTGGTGGATTGTATTGTATTTGACTTGGTTTGGGGGAGGGGGTTTGCTATATTTTATTTTTCATCAGCAAGTATAATAAGTATTTCTTCCACCCCACTGGGAATGAAAGTTGCTTAAATGTCTTATTGTTTGAAAAACTGTAAGGTTTTCTTATTCCCTCTCCTGTCTCTTTCCCTACCCTCCCTTCTGCCTACCTGTTCTTCCCCAGGCTCTTGGCTTTGTAATAGTCCAGCTTCAAACAGCTGAGGCAGACAGATTGTTTTTCATGGCTTGGTAGCTAAGATAGCTTTTAACACGTGGAATATTCATGTGTTCAACCTTCCTCAAGACGAGAAAATTCTAGGATCCAATTCTTTCACTTCCACTAATCTATTACCTAAAAAGAAGTCACATGCTTGGCTGTAGCCCTAACCACATCACACTTTTTGGTCAGCTCCAAATAAAATATTGGCATCTGTCTCTCCAGAACAGTCATGTGTGACTACAGCTAGATGTTCAGGGAGCTTTCAGGCTAAATAAGAAAATGTCCAATTAAATTAGAGGCCTATAGATCTAGGAAGTCTTGAAAAGAAGACAGATTAGAGTGTTGTTGTGGATTCAGTCATCTAAAACCCGCCTTAAACTGGATGGGGTTTAAGAAGACTGCAACCTCAAATTATTAAATGATTGAATTACCGTATGTCAAAGACACTGGCATCTGGCCAAGTTGAAAAATCTGATGATAACTAGCTTTGTTCTGCCTTTAACAGCTCATTACAGCATGAGAAATGAAACTGCAGTATTATTCCCTGCCACAGATGGTATTCACGGGTTGAAATTAGTATTTATTAAAGTAATATAATCCTTTTTTTTTTTTTTTCGATATTTTCCCTTTATTATAAGGAAAGAGGCAGATGATTGATAAATTTTAAAATAATATGGACTAAGCCTCCTCCCCCTCACCAAATGGCTATATTGATAAAAGAAAATTCCCACCTTTAAGATACATTTTTTAAAATGTTTCTTAGAACAAAGTGGGGAAAAAGATTGTCATTTTTAGGTAATTCAAGTTTGAAAATAATTGAAAGTGGCTGTCATATTACACAAAGCATAGGAATGCTGCTGAATACTTAGAGAGCAACCATGTAATTTCCTGAAAATAGTCTTTAAAGAATGTTCTGTCAATCAGTGTTCTGATTTCTTTATTTTGCAAAAAATTAAGATTATGAGTCATATTTTTTCTCTTAATCTGCTATTTTTTCCTTTCCAAGGAAGAGCAAGTTTGTACCAGTTCCTTCATTCTTCCTACTCTTAAAAGGCTATGGAGTATACTTTGTAAAAAAAGAGTAAGTTTGGGAATTTTGTAAATCGGGAAAATTTACATAACCTCATGAACTCCTTTCCTCTTTCTTTTGTCTTCTCAGCTGTTATTGCATAATCTCACTCTAATTTAATAGGGGGTTAGCCCAACTGTAGATTGAAAATTTATGTTATAGAAATCAGCATCATAGCCAAGTACAGTGAAAGTCAATTTCCTATTCCTTTGCTCACTCCGTAGTACTTCATTCACATTCAACAAGATGTTGTCTTGGGCTGAATTGTTGTCACCTAGCTTTGACCATAGACAAGTTAAGCATGTATTCCATCCTTTTTAACTAAACTTAGGGGAGAAAGAGCAATTGGTGGAATGAAAGACTTCTAAAGACAGAATTGCTCTATTCTAAGATAGACCAAATGCTGGAGGAAAGGATTCATCTGCATCAATTCTGAACCTCTGAAAGTTGGATGTGTAATCTGAGCTAGCATATCAGACCATTATTGGTAGCGGCAAGCAAAAGTGCATGAAAATAAGTGCCTACTTGAGGTACAATGGCTTATATTGGCCTGCTTCAAAAGGGCGCATTTCATTTAAGTTCTATGTGATACAGCTTACTTCCATTCAGGTGTATTATATAGCCTAGAATATCAGAAACACCATTAAGCACTTTTGTGTAAGGAATTGAATGCCTTCTGAGCAGACAAGTATGGTGGCTGCTTTATGCTCAGGAGCTAATTGTGATCTAGCATCTAAGACTGCTACCTGTAGATACATTTCCTTATATAACAGATATATGTATAAAGATATAAAATCTTATACCCATAGTGTATGTATAGTATTATACATTATAGTTATTTTAAGTGGAATGTTACATTACATTTAAAACATAAATATACAATACTATAAATAAAATAGGTAGATTTTTTTTTTTTTAAATACATCAGTTGAACATTGTGAATAAGATATTGGGTTTATGTGGCAAGGTTTTGGTAGCAGGGNTGTCTCTCCAGAACAGTCATGTGTGACTACAGCTAGATGTTCAGGGAGCTTTCAGGCTAAATAAGAAAATGTCCAATTAAATTAGAGGCCTATAGATCTAGGAAGTCTTGAAAAGAAGACAGATTAGAGTGTTGTTGTGGATTCAGTCATCTAAAACCCGCCTTAAACTGGATGGGGTTTAAGAAGACTGCAACCTCAAATTATTAAATGATTGAATTACCGTATGTCAAAGACACTGGCATCTGGCCAAGTTGAAAAATCTGATGATAACTAGCTTTGTTCTGCCTTTAACAGCTCATTACAGCATGAGAAATGAAACTGCAGTATTATTCCCTGCCACAGATGGTATTCACGGGTTGAAATTAGTATTTATTAAAGTAATATAATCCTTTTTTTTTTTTTTTCGATTTTTTCCCTTTATTATAAGGAAAGAGGCAGATGATTGATAAATTTTAAAATAATATGGACTAAGCCTCCTCCCCCTCACCAAATGGCTATATTGATAAAAGAAAATTCCCACCTTTAAGATACATTTTTTAAAATGTTTCTTAGAACAAAGTGGGGAAAAAGATTGTCATTTTTAGGTAATTCAAGTTTGAAAATAATTGAAAGTGGCTGTCATATTACACAAAGCATAGGAATGCTGCTGAATACTTAGAGAGCAACCATGTAATTTCCTGAAAATAGTCTTTAAAGAATGTTCTGTCAATCAGTGTTCTGATTTCTTTATTTTGCAAAAAATTAAGATTATGAGTCATATTTTTTCTCTTAATCTGCTATTTTTTCCTTTCCAAGGAAGAGCAAGTTTGTACCAGTTCCTTCATTCTTCCTACTCTTAAAAGGCTATGGAGTATACTTTGTAAAAAAAGAGTAAGTTTGGGAATTTTGTAAATCGGGAAAATTTACATAACCTCATGAACTCCTTTCCTCTTTCTTTTGTCTTCTCAGCTGTTATTGCATAATCTCACTCTAATTTAATAGGGGGTTAGCCCAACTGTAGATTGAAAATTTATGTTATAGAAATCAGCATCATAGCCAAGTACAGTGAAAGTCAATTTCCTATTCCTTTGCTCACTCCGTAGTACTTCATTCACATTCAACAAGATGTTCTCTTGGGCTGAATTGTTGTCACCTAGCTTTGACCATAGACAAGTTAAGCATGTATTCCATCCTTTTTAACTAAACTTAGGGGAGAAAGAGCAATTGGTGGAATGAAAGACTTCTAAAGACAGAATTGCTCTATTCTAAGATAGACCAAATGCTGGAGGAAAGGATTCATCTGCATCAATTCTGAACCTCTGAAAGTTGGATGTGTAATCTGAGCTAGCATATCAGACCATTATTGGTAGCGGCAAGCAAAAGTGCATGAAAATAAGTGCCTACTTGAGGTACAATGGCTTATATTGGCCTGCTTCAAAAGGGCGCATTTCATTTAAGTTCTATGTGATACAGCTTACTTCCATTCAGGTGTATTATATAGCCTAGAATATCAGAAACACCATTAAGCACTTTTGTGTAAGGAATTGAATGCCTTCTGAGCAGACAAGTATGGTGGCTGCTTTATGCTCAGGAGCTAATTGTGATCTAGCATCTAAGACTGCTACCTGTAGATACATTTCCCTATATAACAGATATATGTATAAAGATATAAAATCTTATACCCATAGTGTATGTATAGTATTATACATTATAGTTATTTTAAGTGGAATGTTACATTACATTTAAAACATAAATATACAATACTATAAATAAAATAGGTAGATTTTTTTTTTTTTAAATACATCAGTTGAACATTGTGAATAAGATATTGGGTTTATGTGGCAAGGTTTTGGTAGCAGGGTGCTGCAGGGATGGCTTTGGGAGAAGAGATCAGGCTCCTGTCAGGAGCTGTGGCCCTTGGAGAGGAGCCCATGCAGAAGCAGGTTTTCCAGCAGGACCTGTGTCCCCACAGGAGACCCACGGTGGGTTAGTCCATTCCTGAATGACTGCATCCTGTGGAAAGGACCCATACCAGACCAGTTTTTGAAGAACCCCATGCAAAGGACCCACATCGGAGAAGTCTGTGAAGAACTGTCTCCCATGGGTGCAGCAGGACCTGTGTCCCCACAGGAGACCCACGGTGGGTTAGTCCATTCCTGAATGACTGCATCCTGTGGAAAGGACCCATACCAGACCAGTTTTTGAAGAACCACATGCAAAGGACCCACATCGGAGAAGTCTGTGAAGAACTGTCTCCCATGGGTGGGACACTATGCTGGAGTAGGGGAAAAGCATGAGGAGGAAAGAGCAGCAGAGACAAAGTGTTCTGGATTGACCACAACCCCAATTCTTCGTCCCCCTGCACTGTTTGGGGAAGAAGATAGAAGAGTTAGGCATGAAGCTGAGCATTGGAAGAAGTGAGGGGTGGGGTGAAGCTGTTTTTAGCTTTGTTTTATTTCTCACTATCCTACTCCATTACAATTAATTGGCAATAAATTAAATTATTTTCCCCAAATCTAGTCTGTTTTGCCCATGACAGTAATTGGTAAGGGATCTCCTCGTTATTATCTCAACCCACCAGCTTTTAATCGTATTTTCTCACCCTGTCTTGGAGAAGAGTGGGAGTGATAGAGAGGCTTAGTGGGTATCTGGTAGCCAGCAAATGTCAACCCATCCTAGAATATGGTTTTCTGCCTTCTTTTTTTTTTTTTTTTTTTTTTTTTTTTTTTTTTTTTTTTTTTTAAATTTATTTTCAAATAACCAATTTGTTTTACCTGAAATGAAGGTCAAGTCTGACTTACTATTATATGGACTAATATGTGAAATCAAATCTACATTCCTCCATCTTTCTTAAGATATAACTTAACAAACATTCTGAAATAACTTATTTGTTATTGGACAAAGAAAAAAACAAAACAAAACAAAACAAAACACAATCAAGTAAAATAAATGGCCTGCTTTTAATAATTCAGCTTTTTTTTTCAGGACTGGAAGAAAGTGGTGAATATTTTCCTCTGAGTTTTAAAAATTATACGTACACACCATCAGTTTAATATCTGAGCTACACTTAATGCCATGTGTTAGACAGTACTCTTTCTCATGAGCTAATGTAAAACCCTCTTGCTATAAACAGGATGAAAAAAATCATCATTGCTGAAGCATAATGCTGGCATTTTTAAAGATAATAATAATAGTAATCATTTACAGTGGAAAGATTGGTCTGATTTAAATGGAATTGTTATCTTAAATTGCAGAGGAGCTTTTAGTATACTCTATTTTCAGATTGCTTTATTTTTGAGACTTTGAGATTTTCTCTGCTCAAAGAAAGGGGTCACAATCAACTGGTCCCCAGACTGGCCCCAGTGGTGGTGCAGGGGTGCCTATGCCTAGTCCTATCTCTGGCACTGCCTCCAGCCAGACCTGGGCTCAATGCCATGTGGAATTTGTCTCCTGGATGGGTCTCTTGGGCTTGCACCACAACTTTTTTCTGCCCAGCTCTGTCTCCATCTCTATTCCACTCCTAACAGACCACCCCCAGCCTTACCTGAGCCCTGGTTCATCCATTTACCCAGGTGCTGTGGGATTTCATTCTTGTCAGTGAAGGCATTGCTTGTGCTGGTGTCACCCTCAGCTCTCATTCCCCCTCCCAGAGCAGCCTTGATATATGCTCCCTGACAAAAGGTTAAAAATATAATTATGTAATATTCCTATATAGTAGTAAAAAAAAAAAAAAAATACCTTCCATCTCACTGTATAAAAGACAATAAAAAACATGTATTTAGCCTAAGAATTATAAAAAAGGTAAAGGAAAGATACATGTTTTTACTGTAACTATTATTATCAAAACTTGTAACTATTATTATAAAAACAGTCAAAAGAAAGAAATATGAATATTTGTAATGACAATTTGTTCAGTAAGGATCCAGTCAATGAAGGCAATGGGTTACACTTCACGTTGAAGAGCTTTTGGTTTTTACAGAGCTATATACATGCTGCAGAATAACACAAGAAAGTAAAAAGGACGTTAAACTAATAAATGTGGTTAATATTCCAGGTAAGTGTTAAATGTTAGATGAAATGCTTTTGTCTTACTGTATGAGTGTCATTTTCTCTGCAGGAAAATAAGGTGAACCCAGGTAACAAGCTTGTGTCCTCTAAAACAAGGAGCTAACTCTTGTGACCAGGGTGGCTGATCAAGAGGGGCTCAAAAAGTTATAAAGACAGGTCAGCAATGCCCAAAAAAAGATGCATTTGAGCAGACCAACATCCAGAAAAACAGAAGAGCTACTGAGGAAGGAGCAAGGGAGATGTAGAAACTCATCAAGGAAATGTTCAAAGAATGGAAAAACTTTTTTCTCCAGGCTAACATACTCAGCTTCATGTAAAAGGGACTTCAGGGAGATATGAAGGACAATCAGTTGTGGTGTCAATGTTCATCATTGGAAAGTGGCAACATACCTCTTTGCACTGGCTGTATCTACCAAAAGGCAGGAACATTTTTGTTTCGGTTATCAAGCTATTACATAGTTAGGTTTGAAATACCAGCAACTTACATTAGCCACATCACAAAGTGAATGGCTTTCTGAAACACCTGAAAATACTTCCAGTAAATAACAGAAATGCAATTGGTGATGCCTATTTTTAAGTTAAGATAATGACTTCAAAGCATAACAGAATCTTTGTTGAAAATATATAGGAGACAATCTGTAGTGCGCTCCATGTAAAGTATACACGAAAGAGCTTCCTTTGCCTGACAAAAGACTGTTTCTATTTGTAAAAGTAAACACAAGGATATTCTATGTCAACAACATTTAAATTCCTGTCCTAATTAAGTAAAGTAATATTAGTACAATTTTTTGAGAATTGTAACAGAAACTGTGACACACTGAATCTGAATGAAATCATACATGCTATGGAAGAAGCAATCACAATGTTGATGTTGATGACCATCACATGAACAGGGCTAACTACAAACTAAGGAACAAAAATTAGACTGAATTTTTAGACAGTCCAGGAATGGAGCGGATAGATACCTGAAAAAGAAAATAAACAAACAAACAAACAAACAAACAAATAAATAAATAAATCTATTTGGTGCTGGTTGTGGTCAGTGCCATAGATTTATAATATTACTATCAAAAATCTGATCTGTAACAGTGACAACAATGTACTTAGAGTCAATGCCTTCCCAGGATTACCAAAAACCAAAAACTCCTATGTCTTTTGTGTTTAATTTCAGGGAAATAAGTATGGACTAACTGAAAATTAGGAAGCTTATAAAGAAAATGATAAAGCAAATGTAGAAAAAAAGTAAAACATTTCCAAATGTCAGGAGCTTTGAGAAGATACTGTACTGGAGGTTCAAATGCAATTTATACTACTTCAG
>VXBH01004901.1:217364-228986 GCA_013400035.1 Rynchops niger
ATGAAAGTAAATGAAGATGTGTAAAGCTATATGGAGAATCCCATCTTTTTACACACAATAAATGGTTCTGAGTGGATGATTACCAAATTAAATGAGGTCTTGAGTTTCTAAGTTTTAGGAGTAGACAAGAATATCAGTACAGTAATGCTTAAAAAATTCAGAGGTTAGGAATTATTGGGGAAAGCTGCCCAGCAGAAAAGAACCTGGGGGTATTGGTTGACTGCTGGCTGAATATGAGACAGCAGTGTGCCCAGGTGTCCAAGAAGTCCAACAGCATCCTGGCCTGTATCAGGAACAGTGTGGTGAGTAGGTCTAGGGAAGAGATCATCCCCCTGCGCTCAGCACTGGTCAGGCCCCACCTCGAATACTGACTACAAGGAAGACATTGAGATTTGAAGCATGTCCAGAGAACAGCAATAAAGCTGGTGAGGGGTCTAGAGCACAGGTCTTATGAGGAGCAGCTGAAGGAGCTGGGATTCTTTAGTCTGGAGAGAAGGAGGCTTAGAGGACACCTTCTCCCTCTCTACAACTACCTGAAAGGGTGTTGTAGAGTGGTGGGGGTCAGTCTGTTATCCCAAGTAACAGGTTATAAGACAAGAGGAAATGGCCTCAAGTTGCACCAGGGGAGGTTTAGAATTGATATTAGGAAAAATTTCTTCACCTAGAAGTTTATCAAACGTTGGAACAGGCTTCCCAGGGAAGTCGTTCCTGGAGGTATTTAAAAGAAGGGTAGATGTGGTGTTTAGGGACACAGTTTAGGGGTGGACTTAGCAATGTTAGGTTGATGGTTGGACTTGATGATCTTAAAGGTCCCTTCCATCCTAGAAAATTCTGTGAATCTATTCCATGAAGTAATTGGGAACAGAAAAAGAAAGCATCTTTATTCTGCTTTAAACTCTGCAGCAGAACTGAGGAAGTGTATGCAGGAGTATGAAAAAGGTGATGATGCAAAACAGTTTCCATTTGAAAAATGAGTAACTTTGTGTTTAAATATAAAAGTATACTTCACCTGGAAAAGAGCTAAAGGAATTGCATATAAGAGGGTGTTATAGTAGCAATGCCATAGAAAATGAGTGGCATGGATAATGTGGTTTAGAGAATGAGAGCTCATTAGGTTTTTTGTTGCAAGAACTCAGAGTTTTCCAGTGAAAGCAGAAAGATTTAAAATCAAAATAAATCAAAGAAAATACATCACATAATGCGTAGTTGTGTTGACCTTTGTGAAAAATGGAAAACTATCTAACTTGTTTAATTTTCTAAAAAGTAAATTGTTTGCATAATCAGGTTCTGTTCAACAACAGTGGGACATCAATATTCTATTCCTAAACACTCTATCTCATTAAAATAAGACCAAGTCATCCGTTATCTACCACATAGAAGGGGAAAAAATATTTTGTAGTTGCTAAGACATGGGAAAACTTTCTCGAAAACTCATGTTGACAACAACAAAATATAGTTGGTACAATAAACAGGAAGAAAAGGTTTCCTAACTCAAATTCTGGCATTATAAACAAAGTAAATCAAAGAACTTCTCTCATCTAATATAAAAACCAGCATTAACTTCTGAATTAGAAATTATGCATTATTCATTTTTGAGTAATCATAGTCTGGTTTAATTTCTTTTTTAAAAATTCAAGAATGATGTCAGCAGAGCATAAGACCATACATTACCAGATGAAAAGTTGTAATAAAGGTTGGAAATATTGAAAGATCTTCCACTAAAACCAGTGATTCCACAGATCTTCAATTC
Source organism: Rynchops niger (assembly GCA_013400035.1). NCBI lineage: Eukaryota > Metazoa > Chordata > Aves > Charadriiformes > Laridae > Rynchops > Rynchops niger. The sequence continues at coordinate 219,115 of VXBH01004901.1, forward strand.
AAAGTCAGAAATAACATCCCTTTCTCTGTTCCCTGTCCCAAAAACTTTAATTACATAATTTTTATTTAGAATACAGGGTGGCATATCAATGATATGTTATTCAAATAGGATACAAAATGTTTACCAGAAATGAAAAGGATTTAAAGGTGTGGTAAAATTAAACATTTTCAAATCAATAAATGTGAGACCTTGGATGCAAGAATTGCAAAAGTAATTACAGAAAATCTACACTGAACCATAATTTTTATTTATGCAAATATTATAAAATATTTTAAAGCATGGGGATCTGCCACAATTTTTAGGTTTGTAATGCTAAGTACAGTGATTCATCCTGTAGAATGTTAGAGGCTATAGTAGGATGACTTCATTTTTTAATTAAAATTTTCTGTGCCCTTGCTCAGTATCAGATGACTTCATTTATAAGTAAAAACTTCTGGGCCCTTGTCAATTCATAGTCATTGGAAGATCTTGATGTCTGAAAAGCAATACACAGAAAAAGTCTAAATTTTGTGTTCTGAATAACTCTCAGAACTAGAAGATGTCTATAGGAGGTTCATTCTCTTTTGATTACTCAGGAACTCTAAAAGTGGGACTCATAACATGGAATTCCCTAATTCTACATATTACAAGTGAGATTTCTCTGACTAAATGTAGATATCTACATCAGAGATATTCACTCTTCATTTATACTCAATGCATATAAATAGGCATTTTTAGGGCATTTGGTTTCTGAAATGAATTGAAATGTGAGGAAGCTTATTTTACTTTATCAGCTGTAAAGGGAGGATGAGAGAAGTAGCTCAGATGCAGTATGTGTTCGTATACTGGATACCCTATGCGTATATACTGGCACTTGAGAGAGCTTCAAAACTCCTGAACAACCTACATGTATATAATGTCTGTATTCCAAATCAATATCAGAACCAACTTACTCATGTCTTTCATCTTTCTTTTGATTTCCATGGAAAGAAAAGCAGGCTCCCTCAGCCTGCTGGGAGCTGCAACTGACTCCAGTAGGATCTGACTTTTATGTCACCAAGTGTCTGGCATATGCCACATAATGTATTTGCCAGAAAATGAAAAAGTTTTGAAATATAGTCAATTACAAGGAATAATTCACTCCTTCAGTTAAAGGACAGATTCTTTGTTCTCCAGAAGTATTGCATCAACTGTGCAGGAAGTCTGAAATCTAGTGATTTCAGGCTGAAATCTGAAATACTTTTACAGGACTAAAGTTAGACCAAAATTATTCCTCTACTATAATTGTATGTCTGATGCAAATTGTAAGACCAACACTTCTAACTCCAATACTTAAAAATGATAAACAGAACCACATCCAACACAGGGTGGTGACTTCACAGAATCAAAGAATCATAGGATGGTTGAGGTTGGATAGGACCTCTGAAAGTCACCTTGTCCAACCCAAGCAGGGTCATCTTGAGGTGGTTGCCCAGGATCTTGTCCAGATGGCTTCTGAATATCTCCAAGGATGGAGACTCCACAGCCACACAGTCTTCTGCTTTGGAGTGTCTGTCAGTAATTAAAAAGAGAGACTTAATGTTTATCGCTTTTGAAGTCCTCCAAAATGACAACCATTCCACTCATATTGGGTACTTACGCCATTGGGAATCAGCAGCAAGATGTCTACAGAAAAATTAAAGTCACTAGCTTTAATTTTCTAAAGTCGATGCCTATGGAAGATTCAGGCATACATTGCACCCTGGAGTCGTCTAATTCTCTCTGTTGGCAATAAAAGCATGTTTGAGTATCAGACTAAACATTAAATGTTCAAAATGCTTTATTTATGTTAGAAACTCTCACTTCCTCATAGTTCTGGAAAGAGTATTTTGCATATAATAAACAAAAATAACTATAATAAATCATATTGTAAGGTGGATGTAAGACTGGATTCCTTCTTCCTGTTTTTTGTTTACATGAACAATGACAAGCTGAGTGATGAAGGACAATATGGTTTACACAAATACATACATTTTGTGTTTTGGAGGGAAATTCTGTTTTCCACTTAGAAATTATGAAACTAATGACTATTTTTATCATTGAATCCTAATTGAATTCAATTTGGAAGTAATTTATCTTTCTCAAGCAATAGGAGAAATAAGAGCCAAAGAGTTGAAATGATCAGCTGGTTTATCTGTAGAGCCCATCTGTACAACTTTCTCCTGATGTTATATAGAATCATATGGGAACATTTCAATTCTCTTGCAATCAGTTCTAAACATATGGAAGAAAGTGTTAATTTGAGTTTTTTTTGTTTGTTTGTTTAACCTATAGGTCATTCGGATTAAAACAAAAACAAAAACAAACAAAAAACCCCAAAACAACCAAATGATTCATCACCTATTGGGCCCCAACAGGCAGTCTGCCTGGAGACAGGATTTTCCATCAGGATAAATTGTTCGCAAGTGCAGGAAGGAAAGTGGTAGAGAAATGTTATGAAAGAGATTCAGTGATGCATTGCATCTATCTTTAAAATTATTCTGGTGGGATTCCTACAACACTTAGCTTACAGCCTTCCTTAACCACTCACTTTTTACATGAAGTAAAAAGTGACTTGTGATCAAGGCTGAAATATGTATTCCTAACAGTAAGAAGGCAGTGATGGTCAGGTGTATTTATTTGGTAAGATAAACGTGTCATTTTAAACTGTACATATTGTACATTAAAGAATAATTCTGTTTAAGACATTTCCTTATTTCGTGGCCTAAAATATCCTTCCAGTAAAAACTTAATTTTCCTTGAAAAATATACATGGTTTGCTTATTTTCTTAGAAGAAATTATTAGGTTAGATGTAGAATGTATTGAGAGAATACTCTTAATTACTTTATATCTCATTTTGAGGTATAGTTATCAAAAAAATGCATACTTTGAGTGGTTTGTGAGTCGTGGTGAGGACTGGGAGAAAAGCAGAAAGGGGAGAAGTTCAGAAATTGAGACTGCTCAGAGCCTCAGATGGATCTGCTGAACACAGTATTTAACTGCATCTGTGTAAAGCAGGATCTTATATGTAAAAGTTCTAGTTCTTCATTCAGTGCTTATTTGAGGTGTCTTATTAAAAATAGAAAGTCAACAGGAAAGAACAAGAGCTTGTAGAATATTTGGTATTTCCAGTGGATGTGAAAGACAGGCAAAATTCCCTGATAAATTAGAAGCATATTTTTCAAACACATTATTCCTTTGGTTTAAAGATTTTCTGGTAAAATTAAAAGACTAATAGTTTGGCCTCCATTTTGGCCTCCAGAAAAATGTTTATTTTGTGAATCCTGGATTCTGCTATAGCTTTTTACTATCATAATTTAAAACTAACAAACAAACAAACAANAGTTAATACTCTCAGATATAGGTGATCAAGGAAGGAAAACAGAATTTGAGACCATAATGAATTCACATGAAATGGTTTCTGCATATTGGCAAAGAAATATTTGAATTCCATATGTTGTGCTGTCAGATATTTTGAAGTGTAGGCATAGTGGTATATTCAAGATTTTCCAGACAAAAATTTGCAGCCCTTTTAAAAGTCAAGATATCATAGTTTTAAATTGATTTCCTATAATGTACTATGTTAAGCACACACATACTTAATTTTTATTTTTATAGTCTTTCAAGATCTTGATGATGTACATTGGTTTAAAAGATGGATATGTTTATCTTAAATATTACATTTCTATTCAGCACTAGATGGCACTCTGAATTTAAACTGTATTATTTTTTCTTTTCTTCTTAAAATACAGGGAACATGTTACCTGTGTTCTATAATTAAAATCTGCCATGCAGATTAATCAAATAATTTAACTTTTTCCTGATTGCAGTAGTAGGATGTCTCCTAAAGCCTATTACTATGCTATCAAATAATAAAGAACATAAAAGAAAGAATTAGTCAACCTACAATATATCGAGATACTCCCACTGAAATTAAAAAGCTTCTTTAATCTAAAAAAGCAAAGCATTTGATGCTATTTAAATGCTTGTTACAATATTTTAGTTTGCTAAATATACAAAATTAAAAATATATAGGATTTAAATTTAAATGTGACAGCTAGCTTATGTTGTAAAATAGTGGGAACTCTGTCGAATTATCAGTTCTGTATATCTGTAATTCATATTTAACATACAAAATTATCTTGGGCAGCTAGCTTTAAACTGAGCTACTCCATCAAAAATGAGCTTTGAATACATAAATTACATAAAGTTAATTAAATGGTTATAATATTTTTTTAAAAATACAGTAGACAAAGAATACCCTAAACCCCTTAAGTTTCCTATATTTTATAAAAGATCATCTCTCTTTTTCTTCCATTAGTTAGTGGGAGATAATAAACCTTTCTTTCCCCCCCACCTACCCGCCACCCGACCTGGATATTGTGTTGGATGTCTAAGCTTTTTGTTGACTGCTGCCAATTTTGTAAATCAAGGTTTATTTTTATATGCTCACCTTTTAGAATATCCATTTATCTCTGTGTATTTCAGTGGAACATTCAAATAAATAAAATAGATTTTTTAAAATAGAATTTTGAAAGATAAATAATATCAACTGGAAAGTTATATATGCAATTTTGTTTTTTGAATACCATGCATAAACACCTTAGAGATAGCTGAAGAGGGGTGCATATCTCAGAGTTAAAATTTAAGAAGAATACATGGAAAGGCAAAATATTCAACTGTCAGATTTAGATGGGAATAAACTTTGAAATCCCTAGAATATTTTTAGAATGTTTTATAATGTTTTTAGAATGGTTATTACGTCCCACAGTTATTATGAGCTTGGGGGAGCTCTCCATTAACTCAGCTTTTGCTCACAATTGCTTATTTTGGTCTTTCAACATTCATCCTAGTCATACCGCTTCCTAGTACCAACAGGACTGTACTATTGTTATGTTTCAGTTTCACTCTCTATATAGATTACTGACCCTAGTATAACTTGACGTGTACTCTGTTATCTGCTACTTGTTGCTAAATTAAGCTTTTAAATTATCTGTAAATAAATATGTTTTGTGTTAGTCAAAGATTAGCTTTCACAGTACAGTATGTTACAGATTATGTTCTAAATCAAGTACATCAGTTTAAATACCTCAGAAGCCAATGGAAATCTAAGACAATGGGTAACCAATGTGTATTAGCTATTCCTTTATTATATTAGGATCATAATTTTTTCCTTAGTCCTAGGAAAAAAAGCCCTGTTGACAAACCCCATCAATGTTTTCTTTTATTTATACTTAATTTTCCTAAAACTTATGAAGAAATGTTCTTCTGATAAATGAATTGCTGCAGACCTTGGGGCTTGTGTTTTCTCTGTAAGATTGTGTCACTTTCAGAACCTAATGAAAAGTTCCCTTTATACTGACCTGATATGTCTTAGACTTTTCTCAGTCAAAAAGGAATATTCAAATGTATTAATTTCTCAGTAAGGTATAATAGTCTATATGGACCTATACATTAATACAATTAATCTGCTTCCAGACCCTGAGTCAAGTGTAGCTTTGGTATTTCTGCATTGCAAGGTAGACACAGTTGTAGGAATCACAGACTTATTTCAATAAGTTCTGATATACTTGCATGTTATTTACCCTGTAATCATCTAGTTTTTCAAATTCACAAGAAAACAAACCTCATCATATAGGTACTGCATCCTAAATATGAAAGGTAGTAACAATGCTGAACCATTAAATTCAGGATATTCTGATGTTATATGTCTAAGTTAATTCAATGTATCCTTTATTTACAGAATTAAATGTTGGGTTTTTTTGGTTTTGGTTCAGTTGGGGTTTTTTTGCTTTGGATTTTCTGTTTCTTCGTTTCTTGTTCGAGTTGGGGTGGGGCAGATAAGAACTGCAGGTGTCTAAACACCCATTAAAAAGATTTTCTAAGGCTAAAAATGAAGTTGATGTAGAGAAATGTGTGACTTCTTCCTCTCAAACTATTTCATCCATCTGATGCAACATGTTCCTACTATAAAATGTACATCTAAAGGAATACGATGTGATGCAATGATACCTGAGATTCTAGTAAAGCTATCATAGAAGACATGAGATCACAGCCAAGATACCACACTTATAATATTATATAAAAGAGAAGTCTATCAGTAATGTTACTGAAAAGACATGAAAATCAAATCCATTTATGGAATATGATTGGTATTAGAAGTCACATCGTAGAAATTCCATTTACATCCAGAAAGTACATGAAATATGCATATTCTAGATGAGCTGATTCTTATCCAAGATATCTAACAAGACTGCTGATAGCTTACTCAGTGTGAGCTTCTTCTGCAGGTAATGTAGGATATATAGAATAAAAATGTATGTGAAATTTACAAAGATGTGGAAAATTTAGTTCATTTTGAATAATATTTCAAGGAGTTAATTTTACAAGAAAGTGGTATTACTACACAAAATATTATCCCTCAGAATATTTGAAGGCAGACATTAAACTAAGTCATTTGTGGAGGCAGGAGAGAGGAATACATTGAAAATAAATTAAAAAGCTCCCAAAATAAATAATCTAAATATCTGAATATCTATTTATGTGTATGTGATCATAGAATGGTTTAGGTTTGAAGGGACCTTTAAAGACCGTCTAGTCCAACTCCCTTGCCATGGGCAGGGATATCCTTCACTAGATCAGGTTCCTCAAAACCCCACCCAACCTGAGTTTGAACACTTCCAGAGATGTGGCATCCACAATTTCACTAGGAAACCTGATGCTGTTTCTCTCCACCCCATTGTAAAAAATGTCTTCCTTATGTCTGATTGAAACCCGTCCTCTTTCAGTTTAAAACTGTTGACCCTTTTCCTACCATTACAGACCCTCGTGAAAAGTCTTTCTCTTTCTTTCTTATAAACCCCTTTTAAATATTGAAAGGCCACTATTAAGTCTCCCCAGAGCCTTCTCTTCTCCATCCTGAAGAACCCCAACTCTCACTGTGGAGAAAACCTTTCTTCATAAGATAGATTTTGCAGCCCTCCGACCAACCTTGTGGCCATCCTCTGGACCTACTCTAACAGGTCCATATCTTTCTTGTACTGGGGGCCCTGAACTGGATGCAGTACTCTAGGTGGTATCTCATGAGAGCAGAATAGAGAGGGACAGTCACCTCTCTCAACCTGCTGGCCACACTGCCTTTTACGCCGCTCAGGATATGATTGACTTTCTAGACTGCAACTGCACATTGCATGTCCAGCTTTTCACCCACCAGTATCCCCAAGTCCTTATCCACAGGGCTAATCTCAACCCATTCATGCCCCAGTCTGTATTGATACTGGGGATTGCCCTGACCCAGGTGCAGGACTTTGCACTTGGCATTATTGAATTTCATGAGGTTCACATGGGCCCACTCCTCAGGCCTCTCAAGGTCCCTCTGGATGGCATCCCATTCCATCTAGCAATTCATCTGCAACACTCAGGTTGGTGTCATCTGCAAATTTGCTAAGGGTGCACTCATTCCTACACTCTATGTCATTAATAAAGGTATTGTACAGCACTGGTCCCAATATAGAGCCCTGAGAGACACCACTCATTGATGGTTTCCATTTAGACATTGAGATGTTGACTGCAACTGGTTAGATAAGGTCATCTAGATAATTCTTTATCCATTTAACAGTCAACCTATCAAACGCATATCTTTCCAATTTAGGAAGATGTTGTGTGGGATGGTGTCAAAGGCCTTACAGACTCCAAGGAGGATGATAGCAGTAGCTCTTCTTTTATCCATTATCAAAATCACTCCATCATAGGCCCCTGGATTAGTCAGGCACTATTTGCTGTTGGTGAAGCCATGTTGCCTCTCTCTAATGACTTCCGTCTTCCACATGGTTTGATAAGCTTCCATGATGTTACTGGGCGCAGAGGTGAGGCTGACTAGTTGTTAGTTCTCAGGGACATTGACATTGAAAACTGAGGCAAAGAATTGTTGAGTACCTCAGCTGCCTTCATGACAGTTGTCACTAGTTTTCCTTTCTTATGGATTGGAAGGGTACATTTTCTTTAATATTCCTTTTCTGAATAATGTTGCTGTAGACCCCCTTGTTATTACTCTTTGCATCCCTTGCCAAATTGAGCTTTAACTGTGCCTTAGCTTTCCTGATCACATCCCCACACATCTGGGCATCATCCCTATATTCTTCCCAGGATATTTGACCCTGGTTCTGCATTTCCTTCTTACACCATAGTCTGATCAGGACATCCTCACTCAGACATTCTAATCTCCTCTCTTCCTTGCCCAATTTATTACATGTGGGAATTGAAAACTCTTGGACCCTAAAAAAATGTCCTTAAAGAGATGCTAGCCCTGTTCATCTCCTTTGTCCCTGCGGGAATTTTCCCAGGGAGTCCCATCCACAAATTCCTTAAACAACCGAAAGTTTGTTTTCCTCAATTTCAGGGTCCTGACTTTACTCTCCACCTGGTCCACATCCCTCAAGATTGTGAATTCCAGCAGGGTGTGATCACTGCAGCCCAGGCTGCCACCAATCTTAACCGCTCTGATTAGTTTATGTGTATTGGTGAGCAGTAGGTCCAGTAATGCTTCTTGTCTGGTCAAGCTGTTTATCACCTGAATTAAGAAGTTTTCCTCAATGCTTTCCAAGAGTTTTGAGAACGTCTCACAGGTTGCTGTGCTGCTTTTCCAGCAGATACCAGGGTGTTTGAAGTTCTCCAGCAGGATCAGAGCCTACAAGCATGATGCTTCATGTAGTTGAAGTAAACATTTCATCTACAGGCTCCTCTTGGTTAGACAGCCTTTAGTAAACAGCAACCATGAGGTTTCTTTTGTTGTCTTGGCCTCTAATTTTTACCCATAAGTTCTCAACCTGTTCATCATTGTTTTTCAAAGACAGCTCTGTGCAGTCAGTCCAGTTGTTTACACAGACGGCAACCACCCCATGCCTCCTTCCTTGGCTGTCCTCTACGAACCATTTACAGCCAACAGCTGCAGTGCTCCAGTACTTTGATTCATGCCACCACATTTCAGCAATAGCTATTAGATTGTTGCTTTCTAGTTGCACAGTGGCTTCCAGTTCCGCCTATTTTTCACTAGCTAAGACACAATGGTACAGAGGCACTTCAGCTGGGCTATCCACTTGGACGCCTTTTTAGAGGAACACAGACTAATTAATTTGAGACATTTCACAGGTGATATTAATTGACCTACAGACAAGAGTACCAGACCTGTTTGTTTAAAAATGCAGCTGCTATAAGCATCATTATCATTGTCATCCTCATCATACTTTCAGTATTAAGCCTGGTCTTTTACATCTGAATTAATTTTAGAAGGCGATAGAAATGTTTGATAGACAAAATATGATTTCTTTTTAATTTAAAAAGATAATAATTTCAAGAAAGGTCAGAATTACAACAGTGAATAGTGTTCAGCTCCTTTCCATAACCTGTTGCCCAGTGGAATGTGATCTTTAGAAAAATCTTAAAAAGAGTGATTAATTGGCTGCAAGTACAGAGGGACATTGAAGTGTCAAACTACATTTCGTCATATAAGTACATTTTTTTTGCACTGAGTGAATTCTTGTTGTCAGAGTGCCATTTTTTGGACCTGTCTTTTGGTAAACTTCCTAGAAATTATGGTTTTCTGATTAAAAGCTCTGGTGTTATTGTTTACACTGAGAAAAATCAATGTTCTTTACTAACTATTACTAAAAAAAAGAATCTAAGAAATATCTATAAGACTACAACACATTGAACATGTGTTCGTACAGCGTAATAAAACTTTAGAGATTCTTTGTACCAAAGAATTTACTTTTACAGAATGATTATTTTTCAATATAAAATGTTTGTTGTGAATATGTGAACTTTATATATAGATTCTCAAAATCTTATTAGATCATATTCTTGTAGGGTTTTTTTT
>VXBH01004903.1:0-22477 GCA_013400035.1 Rynchops niger
CAGGGACCTGTTTCCATTTCCCCTCTTCTCTGCGATCCACTCCTATTGCCTCGGGGGTCCTCCGATTTGTGTGGGGCCTCAAGCTGTTCCCTTTCTCTCAGGGAGTGTGTCCCCCAGTCAAACTCCCTCTAACATTCTCTGATATTCCTCAGCCTCTCCACTTCCTCCTTCAGCTCAGCCACCAGAATGAGCAGATCATTTACCTGTTCACACCTGACACAGGTGTTGTCTCCACTGCCCTCCATCACAAGTGCCAGGCTCCGGCACTCTTTGCAGCCAGAGGCCTGGACGCCCATATGTTTGCGTGGGGGCTCTGTCTGGGTGCCCACAGTGTTTTTAACAGCAGCCTTCGACCGGGTAGCGACCATGGCTGGATGTCTAAACACAATAATTTTCTAAGTAATTTTACTAAGCTCACTGAAACTAAAGAGAACTGTGTGGACCAGTTTGCAGGTCTGGATTCAGCTGAGGACTTCAGGGACCTAAGCTGGGACACAACACCTTGAGCCCAATTTTCTGGCCTCAGCAGCGTGCTTCAAAGCCACATAGGTGCCTACAGGGTCAGAGAAGGGAGTCAGATGCCTATGGACTACATCAGGGTTCAACATGCAGCTGCCTACAGCAGATGCTGACCACAGAGCACCACCGTGTCTATAAACTGTGACTATACCGTTGTAGGAACGTTTTACAAAATTTATGGAGGCAATTAATAACCACATAAGTCATTTCTAGAATGGATTTTTTACTATCTGCTTCCTCTGGTTGTGGGGCTTCATCATCTTTCCTTTCTGAGTAGGCACATGATTTTTTGGCCACTGCTACAGTTTTACAAATGCTCTTTATAAGCCACAGCCTTGGATAAATGATCCAGTACTGGCCTCTAGCCATGGATGAAAACCGAGGTGCACACATCCCGCAGAACTGTGGCTAAGGATGAGCACGGTGAGCAGCACAGCACTGCATGCACTTCATCAGCGCTCGCTGCAGTTCACTCTTCTTAGGACACAGGCTCCCGGTCCATAGCACATCATCCCTGCTCTGCTCTTGTTCAGCCTGGACAAGAGAAGGCTCTGAGGAGACCTTATAGCAGCCTTCCAGTACCTAGAGGGGGGCCTACAGGAAAGATGGGGAGGGACTCTTTATCAGGGAGTGTAATGACAGGACGAGGGGTAATGGTTTCAAACTGAAGGAGGGTAGATTTAGATTAGATATCAGGAAGAATTTCTTTACTGTGAGGGTGGTGAGGCACTGGAACAGGTTGCCCAGGGAAGTTGTGGATGCCCCATCCCTGGAAGTGTTCAAGGCCAGGCTGGATGGGGCTTTGAGCAACCTGGTCTAGTGGGAGGTGTCCCTGCCCGTGGCAGGGGGGTTGGAACTAGATGATCTTTAAGGTCCCTTCCAACCCAAACCATCCTATGATTCTATGATTCAATGATCCCACTGCGCCCTGCTTCATGTGGCTTTGTGTGAACTGCAGTGCTGTTTTGGCCCTGAAAGGAAATATGTTAAACTCTTTGATGTTTTTTTTTGTTTTGTTTTGTTTTGTTTTTTCCTCTTTCTGCATGAATAGTAGTGTGTTTTTCCCCCATTCTGAAATTTTGCTCAGAAATTGAGAATTCAGCATATGAAATGAAGTCAAACATCCCTGCTTGGTGTTACTGACTTTTATTGAGAGCTCAGATAAAAGCAGCATGCCATCACGAAATGAGAGAGAGGATTATGGCTAAAAATCAGTGATTAAAAGACAGTTATGAAGGATGAAATTGCACGCTGACCAATGTCAACTATCATACAAGAAGCAAATTTTCTGTCAAAGAATGAACTCAATTAAAATTTAATTTTTACTGAAAATTTTCAATTAGATGGCACTCAAGGTCTTCAGAGTATTTTGGTTTCAATCCTTTTTCTTCTGACCAAAGGCTTTATCCAAGCTGTTGGGGATCTTAAGGCAAGATTCGAAGAGTAGTACCATTTTTCTGGGAACGAGACTGATGAGACAAACACCAAGTTAGCCTTGTGCTTTTTTAGAAAAATGTACTCTATAAATAAAGAAATGATAAATTTGTTATATGTGCTCCATACTTCTAGTGTCTGGCAATAAGACATTTGGCGCTCCCCTGTTATAAATGGGGGGAATGAATGACAGACCAAGCCGCTTCGTGAAAGCCCAGCCAGCGGTAGAGGCAGTTTCTGGAAGCAGACAGTTCCAGCCCAGGCACTGCTCCCAGTGTCCCATCCCAGGAAAATTTTTGAAATTTCTATGCCCAACTACAACTTAAGATGTGTATTAGAGAGAGAAGCGGCCAGAGGAATGCTATTCACTTAGATTATTAAAAATTAAACCCACTGTTTCTTCATAATTTGGTACATGTAACTGGATTGACAGCAGGAATATTAACTAAAGGACTGTTTTTACTAAACTTTCCTGCTGATTTTGCAGGCGTATGGCAAAGGAAAGAAGGCAATGCTGGAAGACGAGTCACATTCTTACGTTTTGAAAGTGAGAAAGTATAAAGTCAGAGGCATGATCAGATAAAACTTCTCCTTTTGAATTGCATCTACAATCTTGCTGGCTACATACTCAGCATCATAAACAGGAAGAAAAAGGGAGTTTCTGGTAAAACAAGAAACAAAGCATTATGAACTTACAAAACTTTACTTTTGAGATGTGTTCTAACGCAGAAATAATTTAATTAAATCATTTAAGAATCTTTTCCCACCCCCTCAAGTAGTCTTGAAAAGGAGTCTCCAGTCCTCTCTGTTCCTTCTATCACCAAAATAAATTGAAAACACTTTGGTGATGTTGTGCATTTTAATGTCTAATGAGTAACTTTTTGTGCAAGCCCTGCTCAGACCCTAATGAAGTTAATGCCCACAGTGATTGCGGCATTGAAAACTTCCCAGCTAATCCATAGTATCTACTGTTCAATGCATGAGAGTTCCACCCTCTGCATACGTTCTCCTTTTCTACTGTAGATATTGAGGTGACAGCTAAATAGACCAGGACCAGGCCTGTTTCCAGCCAGGAGAAAGGCTGTGCTCTGCACAATAGGTGCTACGACAGGGTGACGAATGGTGGAAGCAGGAGCAGAGCCCTGAAAAGCCAGGATCGCTGGTACTGCACTACTGCAATGGCTAATTCGGTGCCTGCAGCCTCTCCCATCGCTACAACCATACAGCCACCCACCAGATACTACCATCGCAGCCACTCTCACCCAGAGAAGTGCAGTACCTGCTAATACAGGTAGTGGGGCATAGTTAAAAATGACAGGTCATGAGTATCCTGACAGCCATAACTGTAGTCACAGTGCCAAAATTACCTGGGGCAGAGAACCTCAACAGCGCCCATTCTACGGACAGATAAGGTTGCCTTAAGTACTGCTGAGCACCCCTAACCATTCTTTGACTGCGAGGTTACTACACAGTCGCTGTTGCACACCAGTTACTAATTGTACGCAAGGCTTGGATTTCTTATGTCAAGAGACATAGTTGCATCTGCCAATAAGGCAAAAATACTGAATTGAAAAGGAAATCAACCTTATAAAGGCTAGAGACCAAATATGGCATATAGAGGTTATTTTTTACATATTTAATAATACACGATCTAAGTTTTACTTACTCAGTTTGAAAACCTTTAGCTAGGTCAGTATTAATAAAATAAGGGCAAATGATTGTGGTTTTAATGCCATGTTTTCCTGCATGATACAGTTCCGAATGTAAGGCTTCCATCATTCCAATGATTGCATACTTACTTCCAGCATAATCTGAAAAGTGAAGAAAGAAGAAATATCCAAAATATGACAAAAACACCACAGTAAGTGTTATGTACAGAATTTAATGTCTTGTAATACTATTTAAGCCCTGACATTACTTAGTTATATAATTAGCAGTCTTGCACTTAGTATTTTAAGGATGCTGTGCATATTGGTGATACTAACTCTGAAGGTTAATGGCTCTTCCCCTGATTGATACACAGTAGTCTAAAGACATGATTAATCCTTTCCAAAGGACTTTTTCTCCAGTGCACTATGGAGACATATGGGAAGATGAGCTTATTCAACATTTTATGTGCATTTACAGATACTCATAGACAAACTAGGCATTCTTTCAGTTCAGAGTGTCTTCACCATTTAATATCACAGGTTACATTTCAGGAAGAACTATTTCTAGTGGTAAAATCTAAATACTCTACTTAGAAATGCTGCTTCAACCTATTACTTCTTCTTCTCCTGATTTACCCTGCAATTACAATAGCATTCTGTTTGCCCAGGAAGACTCAATTCTGTCTGATTTTTATTGTGTAATGAATGTATGGAACTCCATCCTTGGACATAATAAAAATTTGCCCTCACAAGGCTCTATGCAACCTATGCAAGTTGGGCCTGCTTTTATTTGGGGGTATGGACCAGATGCCTTCCAGAGATTCCTTCCCAAATCATTCTACAATTTTACAACTGTAAGGACTTTATTTTAATATAGGAATTTGCATGTGGTTTCCTCAGGCTTTTTCAAATGTGTGTGAAAATAGTTGTTAGATACAACGAAATCCAATTTTGATAAAAAGAATAACTTCAAAAACTATCATCAGAGACAGTTTGTTATTCTTTGGGGATTCACCCATAGTGGGGGACGGAACCATACAACCTAAAAATGCATAGGTGCTAAGGTGTAAAAAGTTATAATGCATGGTTGGGCAGGTCCACTCTCAGTTAAATGATGAAAGCTGGACGTGACCTATTATCAATACCAAATCTGACCCAACAATAACAGGTGGCAAATAAACACTACAGTAATCAGTCAGCAGAAGAAATAAAAGATCCTTATTACACTGAAGTTCACATTCTCATAAGGTGACCTAAGATGCCAGAAAGGCTTGAGGTGAGACTGGGCAGCAGACCCAGGCTGATGAAATAGTCAGGACTGTAGCAGACAGCTCTCCTGAGAGAAACAGCTGAGAATATGGAGCTGTTAAATAGCGTAAAACACAGTTCATTCAAATTAATTTTAATGAAAATTCTCCCAAAATGCCTTCTAGACCTGAAAACCATTTTCCAACTAAGTGTACAGTTCCAGGTGTAACCCATGTGTGTCTCAGGACTGTGAACATTCATCTGCATAGAACCTGACATGAGAAAGTGTTAGACAGCCTGTACGCAGGGCTCCCTCCTGCTGCACACGTATAGCTGTATTGTCCTTCTGTGGAGGCAAAACAGGCTGCAGTCAGACAGTAAAATCTGCAGTGAGTGCCCTGTGCCACTCATGCAACATGCCACCATCGTCCTCTTCAATCCACCACCACCTTTCGTATCTGCAGGCTCTTCCTGAGTGTTCCATACATCAGTATAAACTGCTTGAGCCAACCGTTTATGAGATCTCCAGGAAAAGTTATTGGTGAGTACACCTAATTTGTAATGGTACTGGACGATACTAACCTGACATTCTGTAGACTCCCAACAATCCTGCTGCACTGGCTGTGCTAACCAGGTGCCCACGGTTACAGGTCATCATGGCTGGAAGAAAGGCCTTGCAAGTCTAAAAGACATATTAAAAAACCCCTTTATAACTAGACATGCCAAAAATCTTGCATTCCAAATTAGGCTTTACAACCCGATTTGCTTTCTGGGACTTCAATCTACAAGAAGCTCAACTGTAATTCTATCTCTGTAAGAATTTATAAATAAGGGACAGAATGTCTTTGAATGGCTACCCTCTATCTGAAGATCTGTTGCCGTTAAAATCGTGCAATTAAAAGTAGCAAAGTTTGTATTTTCTCTGCCTCCTGTTTCCTCACAGTTTGTCTATGCTTGAAACTATTACCAAAGATTTGGTACACAAGAGGGAGCTAGAAGTCAACACATCAAGGGGAGCTCAGCCATCTATGGGCCCTATGTGATACGAACCGAACTGTGCAACAACTCCAGCACCTCAGGCCACCGCTGTGGGTGACACTAACTATAGAAGGAGGACGCTAGTGTTTTATGAGGGGGAAGATAAGAAAAAAGACAAGAGCAGTAAAAAAATTATTTCAATAGCCGAGGTGCGCTACAACATCTATTCGACTCCAGATGTCTGTGCCTGGTACATGGGTTTTTTGGGTTGAGGGCCCACGGTCACTGTCCTCCTGCCCTATGTCTCTTCAGGCCTGTCAGAAGGAACATGTCTCCTAGTCCCTTTGCCTCAAGCGTTTGGAAGAATGACGCACTGTGGGCTGGGAAATGATTAGAGGACTTATATCTGCAATGATTTTCTTTAGCAAGGGAGTTGCAAGGCTACATTTTTCCCTGATGCAGGCTGGTCACTCAGGCATATAAACAACAAATGCAAGAGGGGCAAGAGTAACACTCCCTCACAACAAAACCTCCTAAAGGTCAACTGAGACCCCAAATAACAGCAATTTCCCTCAGAGGTATGAAAACAAAGCAAAGGTAATACATACTACCCAGACGAATTTTCTGTGTATAAGCAGATGGTGACTAGGAATGAAAGCACGACCTGAAGACTGACACCAACATGTGCAGCACAGAGTCATAGAATCATTTAGGCTGGAAAAGACCTTTAAGATCGTGGAGTCCAACCGTACACCTAACACTGCCAAGTCCACAGTGTAAACCGTGGTTGTGCCTCCCCGAATGCTACAAGTCTGTTAGACAAAGCCTTCCGATGTCAGCAAACATCAGGAGCAGGAAAGTCACGTGCCACCATGTCAGCATTAACTTCAGCCACAGCTGCTACAGATAGAACATGTTTCACGACATGGTTGCACAAACTTTTGATTTATCAGAGTGCCCAGGCAGGTTTGTGTTAACATTACTGAGACACAGTGGGGAGGCTGTCAATTTGGTGTGTCTCCAATTACAGGATGATTAAAAAGACGCATCTTCCCCCATACATATCTTCCCCCCATCCCTATTCCATATTGGGTTCCCCAGAAAATCCCCAGAAAACGGTGATATTCACACGAAAATACTTGCCTGTACCCTTTGGTCACCCGGGAGAGGAAAAAATACCTTACCCAGACTTGAGAGAGGAAGTTGACTTTTAAGGTCTTTTCAAAATCTGCATCTGGAATGTCACAGAACTTTTTCCCAAGCAGTATGCCAGCATTATTGATTAGAATAGTAACATCCCCGACTTCATTTCTAACCTGAATAAAAAAAAGGATAAACAGAAATCTTTAGAAGGTACCCTTGCCTCTTGTGCTTCATTTATGGAAATTTTTAGTGATATGTGCAATTATCTACTCTAATCTCTACTAGAAACAGAGTTATGTAAGAGCTGTTGTACTACATCAGATCAAAGGTCCATCTAGTCTCATAGCCCTTGTCTCACAGTGGAAAGCAGTAAAAAAAGAACCAGGATTCTAAGGTCTCCTCCAACATACTCCTCAATTTTTCACACTCTGCAGCTTAACTTCTTACTGAGAGAGATAAGGTATCTATACCTTTGTATGTAATATATCCCCATGGATTTATTTTTTTTTCCCCAAGAAGTTGTCTAATTGCTTCCTGAACTCCAGAATGCTTTTGGTTTTCACCGGCACCTAAGGTGATGAGTTACAAATCTTTAGTGTGCACTGTGAGCGTGCTTTAATTGCAACGTGAACATTTCTTGTCCCCTATTTCTGGTATCGTGAGAATCTGTATTCCTCAGCCAAGCCTGTTCAACCCCCTTTCCAGATCATTTCTATTGAACCGGAAAGAATGCCATGCAGATCCCTGGGGAACACCTATCCCTTGAGTACAGAAGCATGTACCGGGAAACCGATAACATCACTTGGAGAGAAGGCCAAAATCACCATTTGGGTTTGTTATAAAAAGATTTTATCCCATTATTTGGATCTATATCAAAGCAGATGGCCAAGATTTACTTAGAGTATTAAGAATCAGTCTCACTGCAGAGATTTTTGTGCTAGAAGCAAAGGGTTATTTGATATCTCAAAAATTATGGAATGACTACAAAAACATAAAAATCCCAGATATGATGCTGTCTGCCAATCTGGAAATAGGTGCTTGGATCTGATGCCCCAACATTTGACCTTTCTTTGGCTCTTTCAGGGCACTTACTTTAGTGTTCAGTGAAGACTTGTTTGCTATTCCTCCAGCTGTGTCAGGCTTTCTCCTTGTCATAGGCAAGCAGGGCTCATATCCAAGCACCTTTCCACCCACACCGAATGAATGCAAATCTAGACACTGCTGAGTATGGCAGGGATGCCCAAATCTTCCTTTGTGGGGTACATCTGTACTTTCTCCCCACTCGTACCTTTTAACTACTGTGTGAGTCCAGCTGATGGTCCTCTTTTTTCTTCACATGACAACATAGCTTCCCCAGTGGCAGCGTTTTACTTAATCTGGCTTCGTTTGACCTGTTTACTCACTACCCCAAAAAATGTGGGAAGCCTGACTTCCATTTCGAAAAAGTCAACCTGATTATTCTTCATTATGTGTTTCTCTAGGTATCTATTGATTCTTCTCTTTATTATAATTTCTACCAGTTTTCTGTAAGAAAGGTTTGTGGTTTATTTGTGTCCTCTCAAACGCTCTTTAAAACTGGCGTATTTCCTACTCTTCATCCCTTGGACACTTGTTATAGCATAACATCCCCCGCCCCCCCTGCACATGCATTTCTAGATCATCAGATCCACATCTGATTTCCTTCAGAATTCCCAGGTGGACACATCCCAATCCTGAAAATTACTTGCTGTTCACTTCACCAGTTTATTCTAAAACCTCTTCTTTAGGGACTTTGAGGATACAATTTGCTTCCTATAAAGAAAGCTTCTGTTATGGAAAAATACCTAGGTTTTTCTGCAGTGAATATACCAAATAAAAGCAATGAATTTAGCTTTTCTGCTATTGATTTATCATCAGTGTCCAAGCTCAAGACTTTTCATATTACCAATCAAAAAGTTGCAGGCATTTCCAAGAGCGGAGGTGGCTCCTAGCTGTAAAACTTTTGATCTAAAAAAAATTTCTGGCTCCATCATGACTGTTCAATGCATGCAAATACTTACAAAGATGTTGGTATTCTTAACAATAATTTAACACCTTAGCAGCAATTCCTGAATTTTAAACAGCTCTTTGAGTTTCTGTTTGCAGGTCAGCCTGTGCACTTCAGATACTCTTTGCTGATCGGGGCACAGCACATTCTGCAGGCTGGAGCCCTGCAGCTGATGTGTTAATGTTAATGTGTTTGGAGACTGAGAAATACTTGAGTGCACAAAACAAACATTTTGAGACTCCGTTAAACTAAGAACAAACAAAGCCTTTCAAAATGTTCAGCATCCACAGGAAACTCCAACAAAGAAAATACTTACATAAGCTTAAACTAATCATTCCGGTGCATGTCTTTGCAAGAAGCAGATATCATTTATGGGAATAGGGATTAGATGCCAATTTAAACTGTTATTTTTTAAAGAGATTTGATTTCAGTAAATTCTAAAGTGATTTTTTTCCTTGCAAAAAGGGGATTCTAGAAGAAGTGCTGTTTGATATATAGTGTAATTCCAAATAAAGATCAAGTGTCACATTTGAAGTACTGACCACAAGTTGCTCAGACCAATTTTTAATCTTGCTGGGAAGTGACAACAGATATTAAGATTGTTGATATTACTGGGATTCTTACTCCAAAATTGCAGGAGTCGGAATCAACCTATTCACAGTGAAGATCACATCGTCTGTACTGCCCAAGTAATTGGCAAGGATCGCCTTCCTTGACCACTCTGTCTTGGGTCAGCACAGGAGAGTCAACGACTTGCTCATGTCTGCAGACCTACTATTATAACACGATATATCCTTGCCTGCACTGCACAGCTAATACTGCAATACCATACATAATACTGCAATACAAAATACTGCACAACCAATACCACAAGAACACTTGTGGTTCTTGACATCTACAACCGATGGAATGTTTTTCTGTGCGCTGTTAATTGGCTGTGCCCCAAATGCTGCCAGCAAGTACGGGTAAAAGAACACCTTGCTGACAGCAAGCAGCAGAACTGCAGTTCCAGATACTTACAGATGCTGAATCCAACTTACCTTTAGAAGCACTTTTCATTGGTAACATCTCTTGAGGAGGAACACTTATTTCAAACTTTGATAGCCGTGCTCAGAAAGAATTAATCTGTTTTGGTTAAAATTAAAAGCAACAACCACAAAGCAAAGCGCTCCTCTGACAGCTCATACAAAATTAATGTTAAACTTCAAGGCTATTCCAAAAAAATGTATCAACATTCACACGTCACGAAATATTTTAGATAATTTCTCTGATGTATGCCTTTGGACACAGAATGTCAAAGATGTGACTTGAGAGACATGTATATAACTACATATACTGAGTATTTAAATAAAAAGAACTTATCCTTGTATGAAATGGCAGAGCGGGTTACTGGATTATAAGTGAGGTTATACTGGGAAATATTTTCAGACAATATGCATTTAAAGGACAAGTAAACATTAATAATATTAATTTAATGTCCAATTTCTGGGCTCTGATAAAAGAGAGGAAAAAAAAAAGTTTACAAAGCATTGGTCAGCACAGCAGAAGAGTCTCATTTAAAATGCAGTCTTCTCCATCTTATTTTCCATCTGGATTGATTGAAAAATAATCTAAACTCAATCAATTTGACTGGAGAACAGGCATGTCCTGATGATATTTCTGAAACCATTACGCCCTTACAGAACTACAGTTTTCTAAACAAATGGACAAAGAAAAGGACCTCTTCCCCCCTTACAATTTCCACTGTTTTTTTTGATTATTTTATGTTTTTATTTTATTTTTTTATTTCTTGATATCTTAAAGAAATTTTAAACCCTAAACAAGCTAATACATGGAGATAACCCCTGCTGTATATTTTACTATACTCTTAATCTAAAGGAAGTTACCATCGCACAACGAAGACTGGAAAGGGATACATCTTGACAGAACAGATCAAACCCAGTTACTTTTTTATGAACATAGCTTAAGTTCATCTAGAAGTTATTTGTAAAAAAGAGAGAGTCATTGCCCTATATGATTACTTCCGTTCAGTGAATAGTACAGTTCCTAAAAAAAAAATGTCAATAGCATATACTATTAAAAAGAAGCAAAACAGTCAGACATGAGAAGCCAAAGCAGAAGCCAGAAGCTGTATCTTACCTTGTCTGCCTGTTCATAGACCTCCTCCCTATTGCTGCAGTCACAGTGGTATGCAAACACTCGTTTAGCTCCATTTTTTTCGGCTAATCTGCTTGTTTCTTTGTTACCTTCATCATCAATGTCCCAAAGAACCAAGGTTGCTCCCAAAGGAGCAAAATTTAAGGCAATCTGCCTTCCAATCCCATTTGCGGAGCCAGTAATAAGCACTATTTCCCCAGCAAATTTTTTTTTGCATGGAGGAAACATGAGTAAGATCAAATTCTCAAAAACTAAAAAAATCAATAATTTCAGGAACTGTAGTATCTTCAGGATGCTTCTGAAGTTGAACATGATTTTTCAGGCAGAAACACCGCTCTTCTGTTATACAAACCCAGAAATACAATATGTTACTGGCCCTTCAAAACACTGAGATATTGACTAAAAGAAGAGATTGACTTTCAAACAGGTATTTCTTTCACATTGTTCTTTTGTGCAGGTACGAAATACATTACTAAAGACTTGTTTTGTGAAAGCTGCTGGATTCTTACTAGTAGGATTAAAGTATTCTGCTAGATCCTACATGCCTGGTGTTTCGTTCCAGACTCATCGGCTTCCTAGGTTTTTAGAAAGGTTTGGTAACATACATTTTATACATGCATGTTGTGGCAAAGGTTATGGAGTACTTTGTTTTCATAGGGAGGTGACGTTAGCCGAGCAAAAAAGTACTGAAAACACTGGTGTGATATCAAGGTGTCCTCCTTAGCAGAAAATATTATCTGCTGTTTCGGAAAGCAGGCAACCTACCTGCACCTTGTCTATTCTCCAACGCCGTGTGGCCGAAATCACACAACATATTTTAATTTGTGGGCAAATTACCAACCACAGAGAAAAGCACGGCCCTTTGAGTTATGAACCTGCGTTTAGACCATACCATTTCCATGGCAGCGTTTGAGGATGGGAAAGGCAAGGCTCGGGAGAAGGCGCTCCCACCCCCGCCCCACTGTCCCCATCCCGCTGACGGGGACTGCGGCCCCGGGGGGGGATCACACCCGCCTCCCCGCCGCTTCGGTCCCCTCCTCACTTCCCTCCGGAGGGCTGAGCGACCCCTCCGGAGCCCGGCGGGCAGCCCCCGGCGCCGTCCCGCCCGGCCCCCGCACCCCCCAAGCTCCCCGCCGGCCCCGGCCGCCCCGCACCTGCCTCCCTGCCCGACCCCGGGGCTTCGGCTCCGGCTCTGAGAAGGAGGGTGTCGGTCCCGAGTGACTTCCCAAAGCCGTCTGTCGGGCGACACCCTCTGCTCCCGGGGCCAGGGAACCGTGCTGCTGCGTCACCTGCCTGCCCGAAGCAGGAGGGTGGTGTCCTCGCAGGTTGGCATCTCCCTTAGGACTTGAGGAACGACCTGGCCAAGGACTTGGAAAGCAAGTGCTCTTTCCTTCCTTTGCCGCTACTTTATTGTAGCTAGGAAGTTAAACACTTCTTACTTTATATCGTAAATTACTCTTCTCCACCTTGCCCACTTACTGGAATAGGAATAGAAAGGGAGATGCATCTCCCTATAAATCAGTGAAACCACCCCATTATCATTGTTTCACATCTTCAAAAGGCCAGTAGTGGTTCCTCAGTTTTCCGTATGATTATCCAGCTTTAAAACCGCAGCCATGACACTGCTGCGGTGTCAGTACTTTTTCCCCAAGACTGAACAGAAAGCCACGCTCCTACTTAGGTCTGTAAGACCATGATTTTCCTGTTACGTTCTCAGCTTGTCTCGATCACCGTGACATCTTCCACACACTGTTTATGTAAAAAGGCAAATGAAGAGAGCACTACTTATTCGCTATACTTTGCATTTTGAATAAGTGTCTTGTTTATCGTCAAGTTGGAGAAAGGAAAGTATTTGAATAAAGTCATGGTGCGCTCTGGTCTACACATCTATGTTGTAAACACAATTCAGATTACAGTTTGTGGGTATTCATGGGGCATTTTTCATTTCAGCTGAAATGAAATGGTAGTTCACATAATTTGATGTGATTTACACCAAGAAATATGATGGAAAATTTTACACTGTCAGTACTAATAATTGTATGGAAGTAATGTACTTTCATGCACAATTAACTGTTGCATATTTTATTTAGATGCCAGCAAAAGGTGAAACTGAAAAGTACCTATTGTGGCTGAAGGCAGATCTCAAACCTCAATGAACTGTGGTTCCAAACAAGGTACCAACCAATCCAAAATAGGTGGGTAAGGTAACTCCAAGTGTCCTACGCTGTAATCAGTAATTACATGGCAAAAGCAGCAGATTATGGGAAGGTGAAGTGGTTCAGCAATGAATTCCTGGTTATGAAACAAACCAGAGGAGGTTATTTATTAGGACAACCTTTCAAGGTAAAGCACATTGGTAAGGAATGGTGTTGCAACCAGAACTTTGCAAACTGTAAGGTAACAGAGGAGCCAGTTTCCAAAGCACATGCTTGTGCAAGTCTGTAAACACATAACTTCCCTGCTTTTACACTGAACCGTCCTAAGGAGCAGCTAGCTGTCATTCCATAAATAGTCAAGATGACAATGGTGATTAACAATTTATATACCTAAATTAGAAGCTTTAGTGTGGCAGTGGAGGGTTACAGCTCATTGCTAGCTTTAGACAGAGAGTGGACATGGTAAGTGACAAGGGACCTGAGGGACACACAGTGTATTTAGGATAGGTCGCATTCTGCTCGCCACCAGCTAGGTTTGATGGCTCCTTTAGAGACTTGTTTAGCATTTGGAAATCATGTGTTTGTGTGGCCTTTTGTCATGGTTTTGTCCCAGTGTTTCAAACTGTTGAATTTTGTTGTCAAACAGAAACTTGTTCTTCTGCCTGCTGTATGCACAGTAACTAGTATCTATCTCCAAACTTATCTTTCTCTGCACTGATCTTCAAATGGCTTGTACCAAAAGCTCCATTTCACAAGTGACAGTAAAAATACAGAAATGAATTTTTCTACAACATTTGACTGCACTGAAAAAAAAATATTAAAGTGCTACAGCCAGAGAATCCATGCAAATAATTCTACGAGATGTATTTTTATTATTGACCTTCCAGTAACAAACCTTCAGATGGCTGGCATTAGTTTTAATCATAACACAGCTATTAAATATATGAAATAGGGAAAATGCACAAATAGATCAATTTAAAAGTTAAAGGTACGCCACTAGCAAAATTAAGAACAGAAACAACCACACAACTGAGAATACCTAAAAATGACAGTACACCAGCAATTTTATGCACCTTTATGCCCTATAGTTTGTATATACTCCATATATATACACTATACATAATACGCTATACAAAAAAGACGTACTGGAGAGGGTCCAGAGAAGGGCCACCAAAATGATCAAAGGGCTGGGAAGCCATATGAGGAAAGGCTGAGAGAACTGGGTTTGTTCAGCCTTAAGAAAAGAAGTTCCAGTATTTAAAAGGTGGCTACAAAGAAGACAGAGACTCCCTTTTACAAGGAGTCACACGGAAAAGATGAGGGGTAATGGGTACAAGTTAGTCCATGGGAGATTCAGATTGGACACAAGAGGCCATTTTTCACAATGAGAACCATCAGCCGTTGGAATAATCTCCCCAGGGAAGTGGTGGATTCCCCAACATTGGACACTTTTAAGATTCAGCTGGACAGGGTGCTGGGCCATCTTGTCTAGACCAGTAAGGTTGGACCAGGTGATCCTTGAGGTCCTTTCCAACCCGCTGTTCTATGATTCTATGGTTCCATGTTAGAAGAAGTTATAGCAGGCATACCAAGTGAAGCCTATCAAGTCTACCAAGCAAGTCTACTACAATAAATTACTATCCTGCTCTTTTGACTGCATAAGAATTGGTCAAGCACACATGCCAAAATCTGCCCATGTAGCGACGGATTCAGCTGAGTTTTTTTCATGGTGTAAATCCTCTGGCCCACTTGCAGTTACCAAGGTGATAAAGATGACATAATATTTCTGCAAGTATGTGCTTGTTGTGATACGATGAATTGTTAAAACTGCTATAGGCCATGCACTGTAAATGAAAGTGTAACTCATGTTATTGGCCTCTTGATTGGTAGCAAAGATGAGAGAGGATTACCTCCCATTCTCAAGCCAGTTGGACTTTAAAATATTTTTGGCGGATTACACATTGAGCAACATCTTCTTGTTACTGAGAATGTGAAGAAGCTTACTTGCAAGGCGCTGAGGTGAATGATACTGAAATGCATTTGACCTCTGAGCTGCAATAGATACTTTCAATATATGTTATTAATCACTAGTAATTATTATATTCCACAGCTTTTTATAAACGGTTATTAACTATGTATCAATATATTAATAAGGCATTCATGTATTATCAGTATGTAAAACTTAAAAATCTGCTGCCAAAAAGGTAAAAAAGCATTTAGTAGAATGAGATTACTTCATTA
The DNA here is from genome assembly GCA_013400035.1 of Rynchops niger. NCBI lineage: Eukaryota > Metazoa > Chordata > Aves > Charadriiformes > Laridae > Rynchops > Rynchops niger. The sequence goes on from VXBH01004903.1 coordinate 15,552, forward strand.
AAGCGCTTGACAAACAATTATTTTACTGAGCAGCTGAGTGGCTTGTGTTTGTCTTTTTAAAACTTAATATAAGCCATTCACATGCTGCGAAGAGATGTGCCAAACAAGTGCTTTGGTAAATACAGACAAATCAAGTGGTATTTTAATATTTTATGACAAAACTAATTTCTGCGGACTCTAATTGTACTTTAGGTCTCTGCTGAATTTGTGGAAGAATTTTATTTCAGACTTTCAAATGTAGTTTGATATCATATGAGTGCTAACATCTGATGTAGTTGTGCAGGTCATGTGGTAATTTGCATTCATATATTCGGAGAAACAGAAAAATCCAAAGCCGCCTAATTTGTCAAAAGGTGAACTATTTAGCACTAGTAAGGCCTGGTGAGGAGAGGCAGCTCTCTGCAGGTCTCTAGTATTCAGTGATGTTAGTGAATTGATATTATTGAAAGAAAATATCTAGGTTTATAAGGACCTGGACAAGAAGTTTATAGGGTCTGTCGGTGATACTGAATTTAGCCATGTGATTCACTTATAAGACTAATCCAATATGGGAAACAAGATGGAATGTGGGAATCCCTTACTACACAGGGTATGCAACAACCTTAACTCTCCAGCCCTTTTAAAAGAATTTTAACTTTCAGAAAAGCAGGTAAAGCTCAAATGGTCTCTTTGATCCACAGGGGTCAAAGGTGTCAGCCTGAAGTTTCACCAGATAGCTAAGACTTAAGCTACGAAACCAAAGTACTGGTTTTATTCATTCATCAGAAGGAAATGAAATCCTCAGCACAGACTTAATCTTGTTTCTGTTCATACTGTTTCTAACAGCTTTGGCCAAAACACAGGGTTACACCAGAGCAGCCAGGCGGGAATACATTCTGCAGTGAACCTGTCATTCTACCTCAAGATGAAATTTATCAGGGATATGAGGGAAGTGGCTGTACACCCTATAAATGAAAAGGAAAAGGATTTCCAGGTCAGAAAGCTTGGATCTTGTATCCTGAATCAAAGCATGAGCTGCTTTCTTTCCAAGGAATAGTAGGGAGGAAAGAGGACCTCCTTTCCTATGTTTTTTTCTTTTCTTCTAATTGGTTCAATATACTTCATCACACAGTCAGCCAAATTAGCTGAGATATGATAACTATAGGCTACTGCAGCTATGGGAGGGTTTGCATTTCTCATAGGCATTTAGGAAAGACTTTTAATATGGTAAAGAAAATCCTCAGCTATTGATTTTAAGCCATCCTACAGTGAGTCTACAGAGGCATTGCAGCTCAGATCTCCACAGCTATGTAGGGATCCCTCGGCAGGCCTGTGCATGCCACACGTGTCTTCAAAGCTGTTACTCATCTACGTCCTCAGCTAACCCTGCTTAATGTTCTGCCCATTGGTAATTACAGTGTCGATCAAAGGGCAACAGCACCCCATGACTGGGAAAGTGCCTGGAGTACACACCTAGCCAGCTCCAGGTTTGTACTCCTCATGATTGGGCCTCCTTGGGCCAAGGCCAACTGTATGAGGTTTAATAAGGCCAAGTGCTGGGTCCTGCATTTCGGTCACAACAACCCCAAGGAACGCTACAGGCTTGGGGAAGAGTGGCTGGAAAGCTGCCCAGCAGAGAAGGACCTGGGGGTGCTGGTGGACGGCCAGCTTAACATGAGCCAGCAGTGTGCCCAGGTGGCCAAGAAGGCCAACAGCATTCTGGCTTGTATCAGGAATAGCGTGGCCAGCAGGAGTAGGGAAGTGATGGTGCCTCTGTACTCGGCACTGGTGAGGCCTCACCTCGAGTACTGCGTTCAGTTCTGGGCCCCTCTGTACAAGAGGGACATTGAAGTGCTGGAGCGTGTCCAGAGGAGAGCTACCAGGCTGGTGAGGGGTCTGGAGACCAGGTCCTATGAGGAGAGGCTGAGGGAGCTGGGCATGTTTAGTTTGGAGAAGAGGAGGCTGAGGGGAGACCTCATTGCCCTCTACAACTACCTGAAAGGAGGCTGGAGAGAGGTGGGTGTTGGCCTCTTCTCCCAGGTGAATAATGACAGGACCAGGGGAAATGGTCTGAAGTTGAGTCAAGGGAGGTTTAGGTTAGATATTAGGAGGAATGACTTTAGTGAAAGAGTGGTCAGGCACTAGACCAGCCTGCCCAGGGAGGTGGTTGAGTCACCATCCCTAGAGGTGTTTAAGAAACGTCTAGATGTGGCACTTCAGGGCATGCTCTAGTGGCAGAGATTGTAGGTTGTTTGGTTGGAGTCGATGATCTTAAAGGTCCTTTCCAACCATAAAGATTCTATGATTCTATGATCTGGAGTTATCCAGATGTGGTATCTATGATAGCACAGTCACATCTGGCTTAAGTTTCTCAGGGCACCAGTGCTTGCCTGCTGCTTCACTCCAAGGAAAACACACAGCTGATGGCATCATTCCTCAAGAAGAGAGCACAGAGCACAAAGCTTGGAGTTACTGTGCCTAAAGGGACTTAAGGATTTAAGCTGAAGAACCTCAAATCCCTAGAAATGCATGTTGTTTGTGAAAAGCTACTGTTGACTTGCCCTTCACAAGGAAAAATCCAGGCATCTTGGGCACAGGTTAAGGCAAATGAGCAAAAGACAAAATTATAAACTTTTCTCTTACCTGTACGCAGGTCAAAAAGAAAATTGGCTTTGCTTCCCAGGGTGAAATGTCCATATTCCCCAGAAGATGCTGGGGAAGAGAATGATGTCTTATGTAAGTTAGTTAGACATACAGAGTCTTTTCTTACGTAGTCTGACCAGTTCTTTCTGTCAAACGGTATTCCCTATCTCCCAATTATTTGAAAAGACTGAAATTATTTATGACTATGGAACTATAAATTATTTTCTCAACCCTTTTTCAGCTTATATGATAAGCAATTGGGCTACTGTAGGATGGGTTGTTTATTTGCATGTGGCACTTGGGTGTACTCTTAAATAATTTGCCTTCCTTCTTGTATACTGAAAAAATGAGTTCTATTAGTGACAGCAGCGCTGAGGACTACAGAAGTGGGTTGTCTGATCTCTTTGAGCCTGACTAAACAGTACGCAGTATCACCCTGCCACTGTGGAGCCTAATAGTGATGGGTAAGGGGAAGGAAACATGGTATTCCTACTCAGGGAGGATCTCTTTTCTGAGATCACTTTCTGAGATCAAGGACTCTGGGTTGGATTCAGGCACTCTGAACTCCCAACTGTAGTGAGACAGCACAGAGCAGAAGGCAAAGGGGATATGCTGATGGATGTCTGGGCACTTAGGCAGACAAACTGCTATGTTTTATAGTAGTTGGAGCTTTCTCAAGGCACGACTCAATGCATCTAACAAACTTGAATAATCAAATTGTGTAAAGATCACCAAACAGAGAATAATGATGGCAGTAAGAAGCGTGACCAGGAGACCACAACAGCTGAAATGTACTAATAGTGCCAGCGAACCACAGGAGATCTCAAAGCTGTGCAGGAATTGGAGGGGCGGGTGTCTTCAGTAGTGAGGGGTATTATTCAGAAAAATATTTCCTCTAAGCATTTCTCTTTACCTATTGCTATGTCTATTTATTGTGCCTCAGGTTAAGGTTAGTTAGTGATTTAATTGCTCTTTTCATTAAGATACTGAGAAAACTAAACGATGACGGTATTCACATTTACATGAAGAAGGCAGAGTAGGTCTGTCGGCATGGTGCCATCTTTTTTGTCCAGGGCTCACCAGTGACTTTAACCTTTTGAGGGCCCACAAGGCTTGGTGCTGGGACAGTGAAGGTGGGTAGATTTAAAAGGCATTTGGAGGCGCTATGTGTTATGAATGGCTGTGATGCTGTGAACAGAATAATTTTATGCAGTGATTTATGATTGTGAAACTCATTGAGTCTAAGGGATCTCTGAAGAATTCAGAGGGAGAAGCTAATACTTCTGAATCTCTTAATTGAGCCCAAGAACCTCGTTTAAGTAATTTTTGTCTCAGTTACTACAGAGAAACTCAGTATGATGGATACCTGGGGGGGAAACACCTCCCATACCTTGAGTCTGCTGATCTACACCTCGGTAAGCAAAGTCTAAGCATGCATGGGCTCCCTTGGAAGTTCTTTGCTTTGACTAGTTTCCAGTGCTTCTGTTCAGATGGATGTTGAGAGCTTTCTTTCTGGCTGATGGATGAAGAATGAGTTAATCGTTTTCTGAGAATGACTTTGTCACATTAACTGTGCCATTAGCTGTCATAGCATGACAGCTCTGCTGTATTAACAAAAAAAAATCTTCTATGGAATATTTTTCTAGATGGAGCAATGTGGCACAGTTGAAATTTCAGTCCTATTTCTCACTCTTGGCACCTAGTTATTTGCAGAGATGGAAATGTAGAGAAATATGAAAGTCTCACTGTAAACCCCGTTTATACTGTGAGTCATGATTGAAAAATGTTGGTGTATATGTTCCAAGAAAGGTTTATGTGGCTTATCTGTGTCAACTGCTTTTATGAGATAAATTCACCTATTATATATACTGCTGCTGCCATTGTTTTCTGCTGTAAGAGAAATAAAAAGCATTACCTGAAAAATTGTTTTATAGTATTTTCCAGACACATTAAGTCTAAGAGTTAAGATGCAGATTCTCATGGGAACGTAAGAACAGTTTTCATAACTCAGTGTCCTGTAATTTTATATGGATTGGAATTGTGATGAGCTCTGATGAGAGGTCTGCACACAGATCTCACTGCAGACTTGGAGTGCATTAAAATTTAGTAGGAAAACACAGGGTTGGTAAGATGTTTTGCGAACAGTCACTGTTGGGCTGGAGAAGTTGTTGAGAAAGAGTAGCGGTGGAAAGACAAGAGGTTGTGGATGCTCCTGTGTACCTACACACATGGAAAGGTTTAGCACTCATAACGTGTACAGGGATGTGCCTGCCTTCTCTTTAAGGAAGCAGTGCAGTGCAGTGCTTTTAACAAATCATTAAGCAGAGTGATGTGCTTTTGTGATGACGGTTTAACCTTGAGAGATTTCATTCCATGGTTTCAGCAAGGATTACAATAAATGTTCAATTTAGGTAAAGTCACAATCTCATTAAATAAATTCAGTCTAAATCCCTGCTGGGCCAGTGAAGATTTGTCTGTCAAATACCTCTAAGCGTTTTCGTTTGCTATAGCAACAGTTAATTGGATATGCAACTGTCAGTTTAAATGCTTTAAATGAGGCTGATGGGATTAGTAATTTAATGCTCAGATTTATGATTTACAGCTGGCTTTGCTACCCTGTTCCTTGCTTACAGCTATGTTCATGATAGCGCCCTACCCTCATCAGGTGCATGGAGTAGTGGTCTATAACTGCAATAGACTTATGATACTATGAAATACAGTTATGATAAAGATTTGATGTAATAAGGGCATGCCTGTTGATATGTATAACTATTTTTCATACTGTGGGCAACAAAAGATTATAATAAAAAATTAAAAGCAGAAAATCTAAAAATCATAGAATCACAGAATTGCCTATGTTGGAAGGGACCTTTCAGATCATCTAGTCAAAACATCAGTGTAACTCTGTCATTATTTATAACTCTAAGAACTACGTCTACCCGTCTGTTAAATACCTCCAGGGATGGAGACTCAACGACTTCCTGGGCAGATCCAATGCTTGGCAACCCTTTCAGTGTTAAAATTTTTCCTAATGTCCAGTCTACGGCCCCTACGCCTGCATTCCCCCTCCAAGTGATGCCCGGACACTCACGGACGCAGTGTCTCTGTGTTAAACAAGTGATTTATTGCCATCTTAGCAGAGGGCAAAGCTCCCCAGGGGCATGGACTCAGTTCTGCAGCAGCAGCTTCCCTGGGAGCGGACCCCATGCCTGAAGAACCGTGCCTCGGCCACAGCACAGCTCTCTGGCCACAACCTGCTGCCGGTAACGGTGGTCTCTGCTTACTCCCAGCTCAGGAAGGCGTACGAGTCGCCTTGCTTCACTCCAAACGTCATCTCAGTGAGGACGGTCCTGTGGGAAGCGTGTGTCAGCTGGAGCTTGCAGGAGTGCCTGGCGGGCAGCACCGCTAGACGGCAGTTTGTCGACGGCGCCATAAGCGCCCAGGCCTGTTTCACCACTATCTGGAGCCAGCGTGCGGTTCTCTCCAGGTCTAGGTAGGGGCCGGTGCAGAGGGTGCGCAGGAGGCTGGGACCCTGTTTTTCCTTCAGCTCCTCCTGGGGGTGGTGGAGGAAGCAGAGCATGTCCTCCGCCAGCGGCTCCCTCATGCAGGTGCACTGCAGCTCTACGCGGAGGCTGGACTTCCTCGCCGGCATCTCCTCGGTGGCGGTGGCCATCTCCAAGTGGAAGGCGTGCCCACGGGGAGGCTTCAGGGGCACGAGCAGGCGGTAGACGGCATCCTGCTCACAGGGACTCCACCCTCGCAAGCTGCTGCCCACCCCGATGACTGGCATCGGTCGTGGCATGAAGCTGTTCCTGGAGAGTTTTTGGCAGACACGGAGAAGTTCATCCACCAGTTCCTCCACCATCATGAAGGATTCTGACAGGTCCAGGAGGCGCTTGGCCGAAATGGTGTGCGCATCCAGGGCAACCCTGGGTCTGTCTTCCGTCTTCTCCTCCTTGTCAGCCGTGTCTCTGGAAGTGCCCTCCTTGCCGCTGCTGCCTGGCTGGCGGCTCCTTCTCCTCAGCCAGCAGCAGAGCCCAAAGAGCAGGACCAGGACGGCAGCAGCGGCCCAGAAGTGCCACTGCTGCAGGGCAGCAAAGAGCCGGGCTCCCCAGGCAAGGGCGCCCAGCTCCAGCTCCCGCAGCACCCGAGTCACCTGCGGGCTCAGGTGCTCCTCACACTGCTGCTCGCGCTCTGGCGTGGCCTCGGCCAGCTGCTCACCGGCAAGCAGCCAGCGCTGGACGACGCTTTGCACAAACAGGGCAAGCGACAGCGACACTGTGGCAGCCATGGCCTGCAGGAGG
>VXBH01004904.1:8797-21029 GCA_013400035.1 Rynchops niger
CAGCTCAGCCATGGTGAGAACAGCTTTAGTACCTCAGGCCAACTTCACAGACATCTCAGCAAGACATAATAGCAATGGATTAGTTTGTTACACTGAGGGTACAGCTTTGCTTTTGGCATCTTTTATGTGTATAGCAAATATACCTATCTTCATGTTATAACTTAAAAGTAAATTAAGAGGCAGTTTGGGGAAACTGTGTTCAAAATTTTGCTGTCAAGCTGTCAGCCTCAGAAACAACAAATTAAGAGGAATTTTAATATTACTTTGGACTGTGCATCAGGAACTGCTAACCTCTGCACCTTCTATAATAAAATAGCCTGTTACGTTCCTGAAAAGACTCTCTTGATATTCTAACTAGACAAATTCATCAGTGTTATCAATTACTGGAAATAAATACCAGTATTACACTAAAAAAAAAAAGACAAAGCACCTAATTTGTTAAGCGATCACTGCAAATATCCAGATCAAAAAGTCAACAGCTTTTGCGAAATAAAACCTTGTTTTTTCAAAGCATTCAAGAAATACCATGCAAATGGCAAGTATTCTCCTACTGTACGGTTGAAACATGCTCAAGGTTACCGCAATATTCAGGTAGGTCAACCAGTACAAGGAAATATACCCTAGTAAGTTTTGAGACATACTGTTTCCCTTCAGAAGTCTAAAGGAAACAGAAGGGACAGCATGGGGAGAAACTATATTCTGAGAATTATATTCTCTTTTTACACCTTGTAAATTTAATCCTGTGAAAGCGACGTATAGTTGCTTAAACCTGGGATGAACTTACAGGGAAAATTTCTCTACTGTTACCTGACAGGCTTTACTAGTTCCCCACTTTAGCTAACTGTAGCAAGGCTTCTCACACAGCCTCCCCTAACATCCTTGTGGCCAAACGGGTGACTGAATAGACTGGCAAGAAATTTGCCTGGACTGTCAGACTCAAGATGGTTGTGCTTGGGCATAGGCAACCCAACTGACATCCTGAGGGACAGGTACTAGGGCCAATATTACTTACGCCTTTATAACCTAGATGATGGGACAGAACACACTCTCTACAAGCCTGTAGGTGATACCAAATGAGAGAGATTATAGATGGCCATGGCTCCTTGAGAGCTCAACTCTCAAGGAACAGGCTGACAGGAACCTCACGAACAGCAAAGGCAAACGCAGTGTCTTGTACCTGCAGAGAGTTACTGCACCCCAACAGGACAAGCTGGATGCTGACAGGATGAAAAGAAGCTCTGCAGAAAAAGACACGGGGATTAGAGTGAACAACATGAATCAGCAGCGTGTCCTTGCAGCAAAGGCGGCCCACAGCACAGCAGGCTGTATTAGCAAGAGCGTGGCCAGCAGGCTAAAGCTACCTAACAGAAAAGTGTTGAGAAAATGGTGCCAGACTCTTAAAAAGGGGCACAAGCAAAGTGCAAGAGGAAACAACAGAAATTCTGGTACATAGGAGGAAAAAAAATTCCTCACAGTGAAAGCGATGGACCATGAAAACAGGTTGCTCAGAGAGGTAGTGGACTCTTCATCCTTGGAGATGTTCAGCTGGACAAGCCTTAAATAACCTGCTCTAACTGGGCCTGCTTTGATGTCCCCTGGCTGGGCTAGGTAGCCTCCAGAAATCCCTTGCATTCTCATTCTAAATTTGGCTATGATGGGTATACTGAAACTCAGTATACAAGATAATGAGTTAAGATCCATGTTCTTAAAGCAAAATTCTCAACTGAATTCATCTGTGCAAGGTAAACAGCTGTCCATTCAAAATGAGGATGGAACTAGTCATTTTCATTTAACCAAATCCAAGCCTGTTTCCCAAAGCTGCCATTGAAATAAAGTATAGTAAGAGTTTCAAAACACTTAAAATTTCCTATTGTTTATGCTTGTTTGTTAGCAGTCAAATAACTTGAAAATATTAATTTTCAAATGTTTGACGGGTTTGCCGTTAGCTTCTGCTACTCAGTATGATGGAAGATTTTGTCCAGTTTTGGACACCCTCCCTCCTCACACACACTCAGTACGAGATCCTGAAAAAGCCTGAGCAAGTGCAGTGGAGGGACATCAGGTGGGTGGAGCACGTGCTCTGGGAGGAGAGGCTGAGATAATGGGGCTTGGTCAGCCTGGAGAAGAGATTACTCTCAGAGTCCCGACAGCAGCCTTCCAGCACCTACAATGAGGCTATTCAAAATGACACAGCCAGGCTCCAACCGAGCACAGCAGAACGATACACAATGGTCATAAATTGCAATATGGCAGGTTCTAACCGCAAATAAAATGGGGGGGAAAAAAAAAAAATCTAGTAGTTTGAGCAGAGGGGTTATGAAATCAGTCTTTGGTTTTTTTCCAGACTAGCTCAAAGGCCTGAGCAATCTGGTCTGAATGCAGAGTCGACTGAGCTTTAAGTAGGACACTGGACTAGAGACTTCCCTTGGTCCCTTCCACTTGGATTCTATGGTGCTTTCATCAAATTGGACAACCAGCATTAAAAAAAAAATAAAAGTAAAAATAAAAATAGTACTTTATTTAGATTAAAGGATGCAGTATTTGTGAGGGAGTCAAGATAAAACTTTCAGCTAGCCATCACAAACACTACTACATCAATCACTGCGAGTCAACAAGAAAACTCTCACAAAAGGCAGAAAGGATTCAAGATATTATAAAAAAAATCCAAGCTGTATCAGACTTGACTGTACCACAGAAAGCAGCATTGCAGTAGATTTTGCATATTCATAAAAGACATGGTCACCTCTTCGTCCATAAACATTTTGCTGGAATGCCTTGCCTAGAGCCCCTGTGCACTGCACCTCCCCTTTTTTGTGAACAGCGCAATGTCACTGATGTCATACTCCTCTTTATGGTTCTTTTAGACAATGCAGATTTTGTCACCTTGAGCTGCAATGAAATGCACACGCTATTTGCTTCATAAGACTATTTTCACATACATTGAAATAGTAAGAGGTGCATTCTGTGTATTTAAGAGATTAACAGATTTTATTGTTTTCTAGAATATTTTACAATACAGAGACCCAAACCAGTAATTCCTGACAATCTTGGTAATCGTCCTGTGGATGAACAATTATGTTGATAAGTTTTCCTTGACAGACACATACATACATCCGTTTTCTAAGCTTGCGCATTTTGATTCGTTGAAAATGATGACTAAATATCTCTATAAGCTCAAAAAGCAAACAATAAAGTCCAAGACTACCAACAGTGTTTTATAGTTACCTCAAAGTAGATTTGTTAGCTTCATTACAGTGTAACTTCCTAACATAGCATATCTACTTACCTGATACTTAGGGGTTTTTTAAAAACACGAATCTGCTGTAATTTTACAACCCAGTTTTAAATGTCACAAATGTATACTATTTGACATGATTACAGATGACTGAGTTGTAACTGCAAACAAATGTAGATTTTACAGTGTTCTGCTACAATAATCCATGTAAGGACTAAAGCTAGTTTATATTTTGACCCACAAATTTGTCCACAAATACTGATTTTGAGTATGTTAGTGTATCTACTGTACTTCTGAAAACCTAATCACAGAATACTTCATCTATGGTACGGTAATGAATATGGCAGGAAAGCAGATTTAAATATACCTATAATTTAAACTCTTAAAACAGTCTAAATCTTATTGACATGAAAAGGCTTGATAACTAGTAGCCATGCTCTTTATATTTTGGAATATCAAACTATATGTACATATACACAACATAGATAGGCTCTTAATAAAAAGCATTTAGTCTATTTTACAGTCTTCTCTGTTCAAAAAATTAGTCTTCACAGATTTAACATTTCAAATCACTCAAAAGTCATTAGCAGTTCAAAGGAGATTATTTTATTTTCCCCTGCAAACATGTGCTGGAAATAGCTCCTGTTCCGGGGCTTATGTATAATTTATCTTTCTTTTGAGTGCCATTTAAGATCTAGATGGAAAACTCTTAGTTTAAGTGTCAAACCACGTAAGCAATATTCATAATAGAATCCCAACCCGTGACACCTGCAGATATCTCTGCTACAAATAGCCTCTGTAACAGATATTTATTAAATACAGTATTTGTTTTACAACTTCAAGCCATGCTGACAACATAGAAAGATTACTACAACATGGAAAGAGTTTTCATTCAGTCAACTGGTGACTCAATCTATATCATAATTTAAGTATCAATTGATAAATCCAAGCATACAAAAAGGTGCTTAACTACATAGCATTTAAATAAAAAAATACTGCATCTTTCAGACATCGCTAAGAACAAATAGAAAATTAGCTATAGTAATCTTTAAAATTCAAGTTGCAAGTTACTGAAGGTCACTTAAAATAACTGATTAATTAAAAGTGAGCATAAGCCACATACCATGGGTAGGATGAGGCACAAGCATAGAAAATGCAAAAATGTTTAGGAGTCACAATAACAGACCATGTGGGAAGAAAAAGCTTAAAAAGTATTTTTCCTAACGTACTATTTTTTCAACCTAACCCCTTTCCTTTGCATTGTGCACAAGTTGTGAATACAATGTCAAATTTCTAGTTCAAACTTTTGTCTTTAAATCACCACAATTTCAGTATCAAGCTCTCGCCATTTCATTAAAATATATACATTCTATACATCTTTCAGCTTCCTCTTGCTTTAAATATATACTGTACAGGCCTACAGAGCTTTTGTAACACTTCTTTATTTATTTTGTCCTTTGTCACTGGATTGGTTCTACATAGTTTGCTGGGTATAAACCAACTTGTCCATTGTCCAGACGTCCTTTGCACCATCCCTGCTCATCTTCATTCTCCATTTTAGTTAACTCATCCCCTGCAAAAAGAAGAAACATTGTTAACAAGCTGTAACCTTTTAAGTAACAACTGGAAGATAATATGACAAATATCTACATGTCCGCTTTTCTTCCCCTGCCCACCCCAGGCCCCAGCAGAAAGCCTCCCTTCTTTGCTCTTCATGCTTTTGATACTAAGAATAACAGTTAGAGATTTACTTATGGGATGAAAGGCCCCCAATTGCAAGAAAATAGGAAGAAGCAAGCTACTTTGAACCTAAAACATCACACTGATGGCATTTCAAAAAGGTCATAGTGTTGTTTTTAAAGCACAATAAAGAATGCAAACTTTTGAAGTTACACACGGTGTTATTTCACTCTAAGATCAAAGACTCCCTTATATCTAAAGGGTGTGAACAAAGACAGTTGTGGATAGTAAAACTACCTCTGAACAAGCAGAATAATCCTACATTTTCGGCCCTCCACAAAAAGTCATTACAAGTGAAATAAATGTTTCATTAGGGTTACTGTGAATATATACTGTTCAAAGAGTTTGTGAAATATAAGAAGGAAAAAACTACATCCATGGAACAGAAGGAGGAAAATGCTACAAACATTAAAACGTGGCAGTAAAATTCTCTTGAATTATACTTGCAGCTTTTCAGTACATCAGTAAGTTGTGATGCAGAAAGACTATGACCAATTATCCATTCAGACATTTATGAACTATAACATAACCTTGTTTTGACTGTCATTCACATCTAATCTTCTACGTCCTCAGGAAATACTTTAGCATTAGAGAGGCTGTAGACTCCAAGATGTTGTATATGAGCAAATGAATGTCCACCTTAGCCAGACAAAAAAGGCCAGACTAAGTAACAACTACTTCCTCAGGTTCAACTTCTTTGTGTCAAATTATTTCCCTAGACAAAACTGATTTGTGTTTCATCTTAGTTAGCAATAGGAAGTACACGCTGAAGATGTTAACCACTTAGTACAGTCCCAAATGGCTATAAATATACAGTCTTGATATAATTTAGGAGAACAAAAATTAGCCTCGGGACTATCAGTTATTTGGTAGAAATGCACAAGCTTCATATTAAATCTTCTCAGATATATATCTTCTATAGCTCTTCTGTTAGCTAGAAAAGGTTAAAGCCTCATCTCCTCTAGTTTGCAAGTTTACCAGGTAACTAATAAAAGCATGTTACGAACAAATATTTGGCACTATGGACTGTACTTGGCTTATGTAGACCTTTTACAATTATTTCCACCATTTCCAGTGCTGCAGAGTGTACAGTTTCAAGCTTTCCTGCCACTTCTATGACGTGTATTTTAAAAAAGACTGAAAACAATGACTATCAAAGCCACACTGCATTAACAGTCAGCCCCAATGCAGTTGCACTTGTATTAACAGCTAGGACTTGGAAACTCAAGTGATCTTGGAGGTCTATGAAAATACTATCACTTTTAAGGGTCATCTGCACAACAGCTATAATGAAAACAGTCGTTAACAACTGTGATAAAGACAGTATATACAATAACACGTTTTGACAACATTGCATGGTCTACATTTCCTTTAGACATTTATTCTCAGACAGGGCAGAGACACAGTGAGATAGACATATGGTAGATGGTTGTGTCCCACCCTGTTACATGATTATAAAACCCCTCATAAGGTATGAACAAACAAAGTTATTCTTCCTCTTTGGAAGCCTCCCACAGTTGTTTGCCAAGAAAAAAAAAAAAAAAGAAAAAAAGAGACAGATGTATAAAGCATTCCACTAATAAAAAGGAGTTTCATGTATTAAAGTACATTTAATGGACCCTGTGCAGAGCATATATACTACAGCTTGTACCTAGAAGTGATCACTAAAACTTTGTAGGCAAATTCTTTGAATACCCAAGGAAATCGCATCTGAGAATATCAGCATACATTTAAACAGACCCCTACAATGCATTAATCCTCTGCTGACAGCTGCTCAGGAGTCTAGGCATAGTCTACATGGGAATAACAGTGAGTACATTTTAAATTGTCTCCTGCATGACTTTGTGAATTTCTTTCCTTAGTCTTTTGTATGCTTAGTGTAAACCTAGTCACACCAATACTTCTGCCTAAAACCAAAGTAAATTTGACTGTAGCCTTTCTATAATTCAGCTTCTGTGAGGAGATTCGTAGTCTATCATGCGATCCCTTTCCTACAATTGATACAATCATACAATTTGGTGTTAAAACTTACTTTAAAGCTTTCCCTTCAAAGATATTAAGCTATTTTTAAGTTAAGCCTACGTATGTCTCTTACAGTTCATGCTTCCTGTACTTTTATTTCTACAGACCTCACACTGAGAACCACTTCGTTCAAATAGTTTAGTGCAACTCATACAGCTGGTACTGAAGCACAGAATGCCTAACTTTATTTAACCATTACATCTGTGTGTATAAACATTGCATAGTTTTGCCACTTAAAGGCTTGTTATTGTAAACCCTTGGAATGCCACCCTGTTGCTCGACAAGCACAATACATATATTTCAAGAGGATCAGCACACTTCCATCCCCTGCTGAGAAAAAAGGAGCAGTTAAAGTCTACAGAATGAAGAATAATTTTAGCTGCTGTGCATTCCAGAGAAAGCTCCAGACGTTTTGTTAGTACTGGTCTTCTGTCAGGGCACAGTTCAGCAAAGTTAATGGACAAACCAATCAATTCCTCCTCTCCAGAAACCTACAATATTTGTCTACAAAGACGAAGAGTCAGATGTACGCAGTTTCACTACTAAAACATGAGGGAGGTGAGTGGAAGGTGGGAGCCCCACCACCTGACTTGTGGGGCTTTTTGGTTTAAAACAACACAAATTGCATTTAGAATGTGACCTGGAAAAACATTGTTCTGAGCACCAACTTTCTCCATAAGCAGAATGGAAGTCTAGCAGTTCACCAATTAGCTATTGACTTGTTTACTGCATTAAGCCATAACACCTAAGATCCACTGTAGGTGGTGTAGAAGTAGCATACTTCCTACGAACACCAGCTGAAAGAGATGCAGAACCAAAAGATTTCTCAAACTTTCTTTCAACATTTGAACCCTGGTTTTCCTCTAAGTCATTACAGGAGAAGGGAGTAAAAGACAAGCCAACAGGAAAAGAGACAAGATCAACGAGATTGCCATTTTCACAAACTGAAGTTCTGTTTACTTTTGCTAAACTACTCATACAATCTTGTTCTGGAATTCCTGGTTAGTAGGTTTTTCACGTGCAATCCTGGGCAAGCCAGCACATGCCAGTCCGAATGGCACGGACAGTGTGTAGATTTCACCTTTCATCACTAGAGGGTGCTGCCTCCGGGCTGGCCAGATTGTGAAAAGCCTTGAGTGCCTGCGGGGAGTGGGGGGGAAGCGCACAACGACTGGCAGAGCTAGCCCAGAGACACTGGAGGCAGCAGCATTCATGGCGTGCAGCCATCGTACCCTTGTGCCAACTCCGTAGGTGTGGAAACACACCGTGGCACAGCTCTCTCCTGTCAGTTGCCTCTATTCTGTTCTCTCAACTCCTATAGCAATGAGGTAAAAAAAGGAACGGGGTTTATGGCTCAAGGGAAATACAACATCCTAAGAAGGGAGATGTATAATAAGTGTACCCTAATATAATGCAAGACCAAAGAAAACAAGTAAAGACAGTTAACATATGCTGAAGGGGGCTGGAAAGAAAGAGGAAAAAATTATCTGTCCACAGCTAACTTTTCAACCTTAAAAAGTTACCACTGTGTGAAGACAAGAGGGATGCTTCCAGGTTAAAAAGAAAAAAATACCAGATGATTAGATATTGTTTTAAGGTTAGCTGCTATAGTCTTTTCCTTTAAAAAAAACTCAACTTTGTAGGATTGGCATTTCTAGACTGTAAAAAGCAGCAGCTGCTACTGTCACCAACTAAGAAAACGAGAGATAGGATTATCAGTTCTGCAGCTCATTTTGTTTAACAGAAGATGGTAAGAAAGAAATATCCCAAACAGATGCATCCCAACACATTCCAAACAGATTAGAAGTTGGTGCTTCCAAACAGGGGATACTAAGAAGCACTCTCAGCAGGGGTGACAGCTAGATAGAATCTTCTAAGCGGAGTTCTACTTTCAGAGAAGCAGGTGACTTCAGGAAATTAAAGCTGAAGATAAAAGCTTCCCACCACCACCACCCCCCCTTCTCCTTTCGTAAATATTTTAGCTGAATACTGTACACTTACCAGCTTTAAAGCTGAGTTCATCTTGCTCTTGGCCCTCGTAGTCATAGAGTGCGCGTACTCTCACCTCCATTGCAGGAGAGGTATCTTCATCAAATGGATTGGTGTCTCCATTTGCGTCAGTGGATGAGAAGGGATTGTTGGACTCTTCATCAGACCAATCTGTAGGGTAGCTTTGGTTTTTTTCATAGCTGCTAACACTGAAAAGAATTTTGAAGTTATTCTTTTCCACTCTTAAAATAGGAGACTAGAAATACCACTAAGATATCAGTTCCCCTAATTAAACTTAAAACTCCACTCCAAGGCCCAGTTTTGAAATATTTTTTCTGGTATGCCGCATTCAAAAAAAAAGAGAAGGCATTCTTGCAATACATTTAGAAAGTTAGAAAAAGGCAAAAGAAAAAAGATATCAAAGATAACTTCCCCACAAACTCAAAAAACTTCTCTATCAAGAAATCCTTATAATCCATGGGATGATTTACTCTAGAAAGATGAAAGGTATGCAAGCAGTAGATGACAGGAATTATCTGGTTTAGGATACGACATTTAAATTGCTTTGCAGAACCTTCCTCCCAAATCTCTATGCACCTCTGCAACAGCTTTTAACGCTTTTTGTATATTGCATTCCACCAAAACCAGAAACTTCATTATACTGCATCAACTTGATCATTTAAAGAAAAGTTCGCTGTTAAGCATGCACATGCCATTTAAGAGTGGTATGACATCCCTAGTGTGTGTATTGAAGTAACAGGCAGCTGCTTGAGAAGGTCCTAAATAAAAAGAAGGCAATCATTAAAGCAGACTTATTCATCAAGAACACACAGAGCAGTAAAGCTCCAGAAGCAGTTTCACCAGAAAAAACTGTCAGTTTTAACATTTTATAGGACTGGTAAAGGAAGGAAAAAAAGCAACAGCAGTTCTGTTAGCAACTGCCAATAACCCCAGTAGTTTCAAACCAAAGATCAAGGCAATAGATATGGCATCTGTTAGGAAAGACAAGTTAGGTTACAGTGTTGCTTACATAAACGTTTAAAAGGACTTCATGCACTGACCAGCATAGTGTTAAAGAAACCAAAAATAGAAAACCCTGGATAGAGAAAGTGCAAGTGTGAAAACAAAAGACAACATTTCACCAACTTTTTGATCTTATTGTCCTCCTTTTCACTGACAGTACTCCCAGTATCTTCTTCATCTTCAAAGGGATTGTAACTTGATTGTACTGACTGCACTGTGTTACTCTGGACACTAAGACTGCTAATTTGGAAAAGAAAGAGCATTATGGCGACCCTGTCTGTTTAAAAGTAGAACACTCTCATTGGTGTCCCACTAAGAAGTTTCTTAGCAGACCCCTTCTCCAGCCAAACGAAAAAAAAAAAAAAAAAAAAAAAAAACCCAAAAAAACAAAACCCCAAGCATCCATCAAGTATAGCATAAGACCCAAGAAAGTTCAGAAAGTCTCACACAGGATACATTCCTCCATAATTAGAATATCCTTTGTGGAACATATTTTTTTTTATTACTACCTGCTATAAAAGGCAGCATGATTTTTCCTGACAGTTTCATTCCTTTCCAAAGCAGCTGATGTTAACACTTTTGTATTAATCACATCCAGAATTCTAAAGTGACTGAACGTTTTGCAAGGTGAGATTTCAAAGTATAATTGTCATTTCTAGAGATGGGAAGATAGCAACAGACTAACTACTAGATTAGCTACAGAAAGTTCAGTTTCTCACGATGTTTGGTTCCTTTTAATTCCCAATGGAAAGTGAACTGTAAAATGGAGATTAATTCCCAAAATATTTTGTAAGCTGCAGAAACACATCACTAAATGCTCAGACAATTAACATTTGATGGGACAGTAACTTTTTGTTCCTGCAGAGCTTAGTGTACTTGAAGATAACAAGCCTTTCCAATTAGACTTTTTAGGCATAAAAAAATACCTGCTATGTTTGTTAGGCTGTGAAACTTGATCTCCTGTCTGATTAATACCAGTCAGAGTCACCCCATCAGAAGCCTTCTTCTTTTCTCTTCTACTGAGAGTGCGGTTCAGATCTGCAGACCACTCCTATCAATGAATGCAAACCATGACTGAGAAATTTAACTGGACGAGTAATTATCACATTTAATTTTCAGACCAAGTTATGGAACATACATCTATACATATAATAGTACAAATAATTATGAAAGAGATAGGTTACTCTACATGTTTCAGTTACAGTTCTTACCTAGTTCCTACCCTAGCAACGCAAAGAGATATCTGTGCTACTTGCAAAATCCCAAGGTTACCTGAATTTCCCTGCTTAGTATTCTGAACACCTTGAAAAGACTTAACACACCAGACATCTGGCAGACAACTGGAGAAATCAAAGGAGCTAGCCAATGCAGCTCTTTAAAAGTTGTATGAGAGGTCTTACTGTTTCAAATAATGCCAAGACATCTGACTTTAAGAGGTAAAGCTTACATTTGATTTAAAAAGATATTATAATTTAATTTAAAACAGGCCTTACTTCTCAAGAAGTGCTCCAGGGATGACCTGTGAAGCAACTCATTTTTAAACTTGTTGTCCCTAAGATTTGAGCCCTTAAGGTACTTCACTCTAGATTTAGTGAAATTTATTGTCCTTAAAACCTACCCAGAAGACTTAAGGCTCAAATCAACACAACTGTTGACAAGACTCATAATGCCATTTGTAAAGTATCCCCTCCTTGATGTTTTGAACCATTCAGATGTTTCACAAGGCAGACAGGCATGATGGGACCTAAACACAACTTCTACCTATCGAGTCAAACTAAGATGCATACTGATATAAAGCAGGAACCAACAGAGAACAAACTGGATGCAAGCAAATACCCCTTGCTAAGACATGTTTCATCTCTGAATCCTTAAAGGTGAAAAAAAAAAATTCAGGAGATAAACACTGTATTTTTTATAGCAAACTAAGCATTTTTAACAGGAAATTCAGATTTTGCAAGTTGCTATTACTACTGCTTTATACATATAGCACAGTCAGTCAGTCTTAAGTGATTTCTGGCCAACTTCACACAGTTGCTTCATTATTTTAACTTTGTACAAATACATATTGGATTTCTGAGTTACCATAGTTTAAAGACCACTGACCTAAGCATATTTGCAGTTTATAATGCAATTTCATATTTATTTGATCATGGTTTTGTGGTTTTTTTTTTTTTTTTTTTTTTTTTTTTTTTTTATTTTCTCCTTTTTTAATGTAAATGAAAA
>VXBH01004904.1:21099-31789 GCA_013400035.1 Rynchops niger
ACTTCATCCTTGTAGCATGTAAATGAGAAAAAACTTGATTAGAGATGTTGCAACAACAGTATCTGTTAATTACAATGCTTATGAAAAAGGATGGTAATTTCCCCACACAGAAGTAACTGTAGTTCAGTGTTTCAGGCAAAGAAATTCTGCAGTACTACTGTGAGTTTTCTTCCTCAAACCTTCTAAAGTTACTCAAAATTTTAAAAACAAATTATATTTTCCATTATGGTTAATAACAGAACAGTGAACACTCCAGAGCTGACACTTACACTCCATTAATTTAATGCCTAGAAATTATTCCCACTAAACCCATGATTCTGGTCAGACAATCTCATCCCAGTTCCAGCTATTTGATACTCTGGTATTATGATCTGCACTGATACATTTTGGTACTTGTTTCTTGTAGGCTATGTTAGCAGAACACCACTTTAAAAAAAAAAAAAAAAACAAAAAAAAAAAAAACCCCAAAAAACCCTTTCTTCTGAAGATGGCATTCAGCAATAAAAATACCAACTGGTTCAAGGTGGTACTTTTTTTTACTATAACAGTATTGAAAAAACTAATTAAGACATATAAATACTGATTTTCAGGACTGCCTGAAGTATTTAGTTCAAACTTTTTTGAAGTTCTTGCTGCCTACATTATAATTACCTGCTAACAACAAGGAGATTCAAATTGATATCTGACATCCAAGGGCAGAAGTAAAACATCCAGGATAACATATACAGGTGTCAGAGATGTATCAACTAAACCATGGCTTACTAATAACTTCAGTAATGACTTTAGATCTTTTAAAAAGTCACTACAGGATTTACCCCTTTTCTCTTTAAATAGGTGCCCGATATAATCGCCTCCAAAAGCTGGGGGGTGAGGACAGCCCAATGGAAATCAAGAAAATAAAACCACTATGACTTGTAAAAACAAAAAAAATTCACTGCTGGGAGCCTGAATTTAAGAGTTACACTAGAAAGGGGTATGACAAAAAGCAAAGAGGAAAAAATAGACAAAACAAGATTGGGTTTTAAGTACTCTGACCTTACCTCAAACTGAGGCCAGTTCATTGACATCCCTGGACCTTGATTAGCTCTAAACCACCGCAAGTCTTCAACAGCATCTGCTGTTTTGATATTCTGTTCCAGTTCACGGTAGATGTTTTTGTAACTGCAAAACAAATTTGTCTTCAAATTTAGTGTAACATTTAGAAACATGGCAAATCCCCTAATCAGATAAAAAAATAGGAATATTTCAAAGTTCACAATAATATTGAAAAAACTTAGAGCAAGACAGACATTTTAAAATGGACAAACCTATTAACTGCCTGTAAAAAAGGAAGAGTAGTCCAAACAAGTAAGCTTGAAAGTTCACAAAAACATAAAACGCTTATTTTCCAGGTTTTAGAATTATAACTCTTGTGTAAAGTAACTTAATTGTCTGCCATTAGATATAAGATTTACATAGGAATGTATTTAAATTAATGAATGCCAATCTTAAAGTTTATTGAATTTAAAAGCTCATCTACAAAGCAGTAGAAACTGGTTTTGTGACAAGTACGTAACATTCTGTGAAAATTCTTGCCTTAATCCAATGAGAATTATAAATCATTATAAAAATAAAAATTTCTAACCTGAAGCAGAGTTAGAGGACTTTCCTACGCAGCTGTATCTGTTAGCTGCTTTTATGTTTTAGGTACGCTCTGATTTTACTAACCGTACTGTTTATACAAAATATCAAATACTATAAAAATAGAACCTTACTACTTTTACTTATGTCTTAGTCTAATTGGTTTTTGTTAAGGTTGAGTTCTCAAAGTATTTTACAGAATACTAGTCATGTTGCAGATGCAACTTTGATCCTAGACCATGCACATGATGTATTCACTCTACAGACTGTGACTACAAATACAATTGTTTTATACCAAAAACCCCAATATGGAACTCTGGGTATAAAGAGATCTTAACACAACAGCCACAAGGCTTAAAATAGGAGACACAGAACTGCTAATCTGTATTCAAGTTCAACAGAATTTGGGAAAATCCTTCCAGACCGAGTGACACAAAATTTAGAATTAGAATACATTAGTAATACACTCTCAAGGAATCAAACTTTATCAAAATATACATCCAAATTTCTCAATTTCTATATACTACTTGACCACTTTAACATGTATGCAGAGTGGCTTTTCTTCTACATCAGTAGTTCTTTGAATGTATTTAAACAATGGAAAGGCATGTATTTTGAGACAGGGAATCAATAGTTTTAAATTACTTACTAGCCATCAGTTAAATCAACAATGAACTGAAGGTCTACATCTGTAGAAAACAGGACAGGGCTATTTTCCGGACTGTGCTCTTCAGCATTATTAGTCTTAATGTTAAAAATCAGCCTTTCTTTTGGGGGTTTATTCTGTACTTTTTATTTCTGTGTATTCGAAGAGATAATGAAATAAAGAGTTCCAGTTACTTTATCCCTAGTTTTATCCTAATAGTTCTTTTCTTTGTTTGCACCTTATTAACATACCATAAGACATCACTCCTGAAGCCCCTAAGTATCTTAAGAGGAAATCATTGCCTTTCCCCTTGGTCATCTTTGGTACTCTTCCCCCAACCTTACCCTCTAAGTCAACTACTTCTCATTTATTTCTGTCTGTAGTTTCTTTCAACCTGATTAAACTAAATTCAAATGGGCAACAATCCTAAATATCTATCTACTCTGAGAGTAAAAAGAGCCTGTTTTCCACAGCAGTTCCATAAGAACTTTGAAGCAACCCAAAATAACAACGACACTAAAATAAGTGATCTTGCCCTTACCTATTGCTGCTTGCTCTCTAATTGTTCTTGCCCCTATGTCACCCACTTCGCTTATGCTGGCAATTAACATTCATGCGACTGCATACCAAGTCAGTTTGGAACACTGATCAGGGTTAAAACCAACTAGACTCTTCCTGCCCTAGGTTACCTCGATCAGCTCCTTAAGTCACTAGCAGAAGAGGGAACAGAACTGAGCAGCCAGCCAGGAGCACACTTTTCTTCTTTTAATTGAAGTGCCAACCAGAGTGCACGTAAAACTCTGCAGTTACAAGCGGGATGTAAAATTCCACCAGTGTTACAGCATTTGCTGCAAGTATTTCAGTGTTTGTCTTCTCAAATCAAAAATACTATAACCACTGTATTGCTGACAGATTAAAGTACCTTCATATCAAAATGGCCTGTAGCAGCTGATGACCTGCCACACAGTCTGTATGAGCTTTGGGTTGAGTTCCCTAGCAAAAGTTTTGATTTCTTGGAATGTAGTGTGGAGGGTCCGTGCAGAAAGAACAAAATACATGTTTTATACATACTGCAGTATAAAGACCAGACTTTGAAATTAAGATGGACAAGACTTCAGCAACAGTCAACCAATGGATCTTCAAGTTAAGGTAATTCCTTTAGACTGAGCTCTAATATTTTAACAATAAATGCATTTATGTTACAAAGTTCATGCTGTCTTATACTAATAAATTCTAGTTTGTTCTCCAATAAACGTACAAGACACATAATACACCAAAACCCTCCTTTCCCAAATCTCTGATCCAGCATTTTTTGATTCTAAGCTCTGAATCCTTACTAACTGGCATTCGCTTGACTATAAAAAAATACAGCAAGAACGAGGGTTTATTGGTTTATTTAACACTGTGTTAAACAAAACTAGCAAGTGTTAGTGATAGATGCTAACCTGATTTTACACAAAACAAAGAATTAAGCTCTTTCGCTTCAACTTTAAATAATTTGAAGCAACACATTAGAAACAAATCAGGTTCTAAACTCTGACCTACTTAAAGCAGAGATTACTTTTCACTGAAAAGTAATAAGCAATTATTTTGAAATTTTACAGTTTTACCTTGCAACATTAGACAAATCAAGGTGCTTCTGAACTTCCAGTAACACTTCTCGAAAGAAACGTAAGCGTTTTTCCTCAAACTGCTGACACTGTTCAAATACCTGCTCCATGTTTTCCATATATTGAGGAGTGGCATTATCTAATTCTTTCAGTGATTTTTCATACTTTTCTTTTGTCTGGGGTGGGGGAAAAAAAAAAAAAAACAAAAGCAAAAACATTAGCAATATATTTTATTACTATCCTACATAACAGATTTAGCAATGTAGTAAAGGCCAAGATTTAGACCAGAAGTTCCCAAACTGCATTCTCTTTTCATGACCACCGTACTTACGTTAGGTCACAATGAGAGTTACCGAACAAAACTGCAGAACAGTTACAATAAAGATCTAAGCCTCTTCTCTGGCTTTTTAACAGAAACCATGACAACTGTTAATGCAATACTAAAGATAAAAAACAAAGGAGTAAATCAGAGCAGGCAGTCTTTCAAATTACAGGTCACTTATTTAAAGATCTCCATATAATTTCTAAGTGCTGTCTTTTCTCCTTTGGTAATTTACATAGACTGCTGTGAGTTAGGACCAAAAACCCAAACACTGTATACAACCCTGTGAATATAAATTGCATGCTTTGTGAGCTCTGTTAACAGGTAGAACCTAAGACTTTACACTAATTTACAGAAGTAGTCCACCAACAGGAATTTAAAAATCCCACTCATGAAGTTCAACCAGGCCAAGTGCAAGGTCCTGCACCTGGGTCATGGCAACCCCAGGCACAAATACAGGTTGGGCAGAGAATGGCTTGAGAGCAGCCCTGAGGAGAAGGACCTGGGGGTGCTGGTGGATGAGAAGCTCAACATGAGACGGCAATGTGTGCTTGCAGCCCAGAAAGACAACCACATCCTGGGCTGCATCAAAAGAAGTATGGCCAGCAGGTCAAGGGAGGTGATTCTACCCCTCTATTCCACTCTGGTGAGAGCGTAGTACCTGGAGTACTACGTGCAGCTCTGAGGTCCTCAGCACAAGGAGGACATGGACCTGTTGGAGTGGGTCCAGAGGAGGGCCATGAGGATGACCAGAGGGCTGGAGCACCTCTCCTATGAAGACTGAAGACTGAGAGAGTTGGAGTTGTTTAGCCTGGAGAAGAGAAGGCTCCGGGGCAGACCTTATAGTGGCCTTCCAGTACCTAAAGGGAGTCTACAGGAAAGACGGGGACGGACTCTCTATCAAGGAGTGGAGTGATGGGATGAGGGGTAATGGTTTTAAACTAAAAGAGGGTAGATTTAGACTAGATATTAGGAAGAAATTCTTTACTGTGAGTGTGGTGAGGCACTGGAACAGGTTTCCCAGAGAAGTTGTGGATGCCCCATTGTGGGGCATTCTGTGGATGCTGGAAGTGTTCAAGACCAGGCTGGATGGGGATTCGAGGAACCTGGTCTAGTGGGAGACATCCCTGCCCATGGCAGGAGGGTTGGAATTAGATGATCTTTAAGGTCCCTTCAACCAAAACCTTTCTATGATTCTATGTAACATTAGCCTTCCAGATCACAGAACAGCGTTCTCAAAGGGAAAAGATGTCTTTGAAGAAAGTCACACAAGAAAAGCCTCTGTACAGCAGCCCACTAAAGAGATAAACTAAACTGGGCAACAGAATGGCATTTCCAAAAGTGTATTTACTTTTATTTAAATGGACTATATCAGCTTGCTTTCTTTAAGAAAAACCGCATTCTGCAGTCAAGAACGACTACAAGTTTAGATGTTGTCAGCAAGTTTTAAGTGGTTATCTCACAGCCTCTCAAGTGAAGTAACTCAACCCTCACTACTAAATGAGTAGAACTTTGTCCTAGAAGCTCACTCTTATCCTGCTTCGTTCCCTGCTGAAAATAGGGGGCAGTTATGTGAAATAGAGGCCATATATTATTCACTCTTCACAGAAGAACTTAGCGATAACACATGCTTTGGAGAAAACTCTAGATTTTGGTATAGGACCGTTACAGAAAGTGAGCTGCACTGCAGTCCACAGCACAGTCAGGAAGAGAAAAAAAAAAAGCTTAAATTTGCACAAGATATAGGTTAAAAAGACTGCATATAAACAATGTGTTAGCATACAGTATATACCTTTAGTACATCTTGTTTGCTTCTCTCCACTTTGTCTTGTAACTTCTTAAGTTGTTCCGGATTTAGTGCTGGGTCAGCTTTGCTGTTTGTTTCTCTGGATATAGCCAGTTTCTCCTCTTTGCAGGCTGCATGGTATGCTTTTTTTGCAGCTTCCACCTACAAAGTAGATTCAAATATTTGCATCTGGGACAGTTTATACAATAACCACCAACTGAATTTTTTTGCCTTATCATGTTGCAATGAAGAAAGTGTCAGGTTTTGTTTCAGGATGTTCTTTTTTTTTTTTTTTTTTTATTTAGGCCAAGGAATGAACAATACACAATAATCAACATAAGGAAATTATTGTAGTTCTTACAAATCAGCATTCTCTCACCATACAAGAAATGTCACTCATACATCCCAGAGAAGTGTGGAACAGACTCACGAAAAGGTTTACAGAAAGTCCCCAATAGAACATTTTTTCCTCATGCCCATGTTCTCCTGCTCACCTTTTTCTACAAACCTGTTATTTAAGAATAATGTTACATGGCAGGGAGAAAACCCACAAACACTTTTCTTCTGCTTATTTGTTTGAGCAATTCTTAACTTTCCAATGCATGAAATCAGATACTGTTAAAATGGTATCTTACATTCCACTTATTCCATATTTTCACCAAGATTAGGAGAGACCAAGAGAAAAATACTTATTTTCAGAAGAGGACAGAAAGCAAGAGATCTTTTTGAGAAAGGAGGGTCCAGCAGAGAGAATAGGGAGTTTACTCCCTTATAGAGATTTGAGACATTAATATATTGTAACACAGGATATCTAGTACATAATCTACTGCTGTACCTCTTTCAGCTTTTTTGCCCAGGGTTTCTGAGCTTTCCTAAATCCATCTTCTGCTTCTTTGGTTTCCTTAAATCCTCCCATCATTTGCTTATGAAAGGCTTCCTTCTGCCAGTTCTTGATTTTTTCAAAGTCTTCATTCATCAGTGAACCTTTTACTTCTAGATGTAGTTCACTCACTTTTTCAGCTTCTGACATAAAAGCACACCAAGCCCTTTCTACTGTTCCATACTGTGGGCCTAAACACAACAGAAAGTGTCATTCTCAGTAACCATCACCCACATGGAACTTATATTCCCAAGATACTACCTGAAGCTATTGATTTATATTCACTTGTAAACAGCAATATTGACGCAAACCTAGAAAAGGGAACAGTTTCTTTTCAGATAAATTTAGAAAATTACAAATTTTTTACACAGGAAGAAATAATATACAGTCTGGCCTCCTTGTCCCTGTACTATGATTCTCAGTATTCCACCAATTAGCTCCTCTTTGAACTGCCTTCAATTTCTCAACATACTTATTGAAGCATGGATAACTAGGAAAAGAGAAACCATTTCAGAATATATTAAAATGGTTTCAGATTAGCCTTCCATTAGAGCAATGCCTAGCTCTTTTATTACTAGTCTTTCCCCCACAACCACTGCCCCCTTATTATTCAGGTACACTTTTCAAATTGTGTTTTATACCTTTAGTTACCTACAAACAGCCAGTTCTCTAGAACTGAATTTATTTGGATACCTCAACACTGGAGACAAGTTTCATCTGCTTCAGTAAGAAACAAGCAAACTAGCAAAGGAGCAGGACTATGTTTGGTTTTAATCAAGAAAAGCTTGATCATTTGTTACAATACCGGGCCTTTTGCAAAGACTCCTTTATAGGCTAAAAAGTACAAAATTTCTACTTTGTACTTACCAAAACAAAGGTATACAGAAACATTTTTTTCCATTTGAGAAAGTTTTCAGAGTTCAAAATCAGAATGTATTACCTTTTTCCACAAGCTGTTTCCACCTTTTTGCCCATTCTGTAAGCTGCTGAGCATAGACCTTCTCTATTCTTGCCCGTTCATGAATACAATTCATAAGATCATTGCAAAGTCTGTGACCATCATCAATTCGTTTTACTGTCCGCTTGTAATTTCCAACCTATAAAGAGACAAATACTTAACAATTACTGCTTGAAAGCTCTGAAAACAAGATAAATCCAATTAACACAAATACTGTTACCTAGGAACAAGAGAATCTGCTAGTAGGAACTAATCAATATAGCATCAATATAGCATAAAGTATTTTTCAATTAATCTCAAAACCTAACTGCAACACCACCACAAAGGCCACAGATTCTGCTGTAAAAAAGTTTTAAAAGTCAAAGCTTTATTATGATTTATTAGTCCTGGAATGTAATTATGGGCAGTCATCACAATTGCTGTGCATTATTATTGCTTGGTAATGTTTTAGATAAGATTTTTAACACAAATACAATATTTCCCTCTTCCATGCTTATTATTAAGTACCTTAATTTTGTGCTGTGTTTAATCTTTCAGGATTAACAAAACTGCAAAGACATGTAAAGGAGCACTGCAACATCTCTATCAAGCGTAATAATAGGGTTTTAAAAATGCAGTATGGAAAAGGCACAACCACTACATATATAACAGAGACTGGATGTCCCCTTTGTTACAGCTGTGCTTTACTGCTGACAAACTACATCGCAACTATTTCAAACGTATACTGTAGAATTTCATGTGGGAAGATACTGACAGCAATGACATGGAGTTCCCATACCTAGAATTAACTCGTGAATTCTAAAGAAAAAAAAAACCCAACATAGTTGCTCGATGTACAGGCTACAAAAGGACAAGGATATGGAGAAAATGCACGCTATATAATAAAAATCCATTATATAATTAACACCCTCCTTTAATTTTTGTGTACACATCAACATGGAATCACTGATCTAGATGACTGAAGGGAAAAGCAGCCTGATACTGCTTCCAGAGTAATATTTCCATTGATTTCCATTGACTCAGATTGACTTGTGTAAACATTAAACAAGACATAAGAACTCAGTTAACAGAATTTGCACAGCCTATTAAATATCACAGTCAGTTTCTCATCTGCCCTAATCACCTGACTGAAAAATAAAGATTAGCTGTAAGGCAGTAGATTAAACCTTCGAATAATTAAAGCATGATTGTAATTTTTACATTTGAATCATATCCGATTCACATCTTAAATACAGGAAACCATTCAACCTTTAGGTTTTCATTTGTTCAGAATTTTGCCAGCAGATGTACATGCAAGCCATCTGCTTGAGGAAAAAAATCCTCAAAAGTATATAGGGAAATACTCTCTAAATACAGGGGGGAAAGCCCGTATTAAGTGCTGGAAAAGTAAATGATTACGCGATAAATACAGACATGTGTTAAGGACTCCTCATCAAAGCTGGGGGCAAAAAAAAAAAAAAAAAATCAAAACCATCAATGACAGGACAAAACCAATTCCTTTAGACAGTTGCCTAAAAGCATTCATTTGGGCATGTTCTCAGGTTTTAGACTAGATCCATTCCAACAGATCAAAGAAATTTAGGTAGAATCTAAGAAAAGCATTAGTTAGCAGTCACTGATTTGTCTAAATCGTGTAAGAGAAGTACACACATACACCCTGCCTTCAAACATAAGTCACAATATAATTGAAGATTACAAGCTACCAGCATCACAAAGAAGCTGACACCAAAAATCAAGACAGTCAATGCATCCATGTCAAAACAGGTTTTATCTATTAATAAGAAAGCAAGAAAAATAACCTCTTATTTTCAGGAGAAATAGAAATTGAGAAATAGCAGTTTCAAACTAACACTGTACACAAACAAATACAATATACACATGTAATCAAAGCATTAAGAAAATTAAGTACCTCAAAGAATACTTTCTAAAGCCTTTCTGATGGAAGGGCAAATCATTCATCTGCTCAGAATTAATCCAGCTGTAGGTTCACAGCCAGACTGTTAGAACAGGTTATGCTGGCTTGGCACAACTACTGAAGCCTTATATTAGCATCAATTTGTGTCTCCAGTTATGCACCCAGGGATTTATGTCTCTAGCATGAACAGTTCCTTCCATAAATTCTCACTATTAAATTAGCATTTTAAATGCTAATATTGAATGGGATCTGGCTGCCTCATGGTATTTTTAATGCTTTCATTTTGTGTTGTCTTGAGCAAATTCGAACCTCATGGTAATATCTAGCAGTTGCCAAATCTCAGACAGTTTATGCAGATAACTGAATTTGGCTTACCTATTACGGTTCACTCACTATTATCGCATAAAGCCACCTTTAAAGAGCTGCATGCAGACCACAGATAATTCATCTGCGCTACCTCCTGCTCCACAGGAAGACTGAAGGAACTAGCATCATAGTTTAGAACCGGTATAAAGAAGAACCAGGCCTACAATATTAGAAAATAACAACCTACTATTCCAAAGAAAGCCTTTTATACTAATATTTTCAAGGAAAAAAAGAAAATGTTCATTTGATTTTAGACAACACATTCAAATTTCATGCCCTATGAGGAATGCTAGAATTTTGGAAATACATAATTTTCCTGTTTTCATGACACACAACGTAAGTTATATACTTGGCATTTAACATTTTAAAAACCTAGTGGTTAATATTTAAAAAATGCATTTTAAGTTATGGACGCTGCAATGACAATTTTTTTGAGAAGTGGAATGTGCAGCCTGACACTGTAGGAGGCAGACCTGGAGGTATGAAAGCACAAGGCATTCAGACCACAGAGCCAAGTAAAGTGAGAACTCTAGTCTTTATGCAGCCAAGGAAGGAACTACTAGGTTAACTGGCAGTAAGTTAAAAAA
>VXBH01004904.1:31813-85859 GCA_013400035.1 Rynchops niger
AAATTAAAACCTATAAACTAAAGACACCCTGAATTCTGGAGAAGAAAAACATGACTTAATACATTGTTTTATTCATGACTATTTTCTCCAATTCTTGAGGCAGACTGCAAGCATTCTGCAAGACTTCCTTCTTCCCCTTCACAAGAAGTATTTGAGCTAAAACAAAAATGACAACTTCTTTTATTTGTAGCAACTGACCAGGGAAAAAAAAAAAAAAAATCCTGTGTTTCTTTGTTTCAGTCAGGGCCATGTTTACATAATGCCTCGCAATTTTCAGATTTTTCAATTAGTACTGTTCAGTACATGAACATATGATTTTGCTAGTTAGAATAACTTTCTGATCATTCTGAGCATTGGGCTACTTCCTGTTAAACATACAGCAGGCAACAAAGACATGAAGTTATTAGTTTCCTTGTCCTACAAATGAAACATTTGTTTCAGGAAGGTAAACTGTAAGATTATAATCTTTCTTACGGTTTCATGAAGAATGAGAGATATTTAGGAACTATACCCTACTTTCATTTCAGCATCAATACTTCACTCGTCTGAAAGAGACATTTTATTACATGATACCAAATTCATAGAATGGTTTAGGTTGGAAGGGACCTTAAAGATCATCTAGTTCTAACCCCCCTGCCGTGGGCAGGGACACCTCCCACTAGACCAGGCTGCTCAAAAGCCCCATCCAGCCTGGCCTTGACTGTCTCCAGGGATGGGGCATCCACAGCTTCTCTGGGCAACCTGTTCCAGTGCCTCACTGCCCTCATAGTGAAAAATTTCTTCCTGATATCTAATCTCAATCTACCCTCTTCCAGTCTGAAGCTATTACCCCTCATCCTATTGCTACATGCCCTTGTAAAAAGTCCATCTCCATCTTTCCTGTAGGCCCCCCTTTAGGTACTGGAAGGCTGCTAGAAGATCTCCCTGGAGACTTCTCCATGCTGAATAACCCCAACTCTCTCAGCCTGTCTTCATAGGAGAGGTGCTCCAGCCCTCTGACAATCCTCGTGGCCCTCCTCTGGACACGCTCACACAAGTCCATGTCCTTCTTGTGCTGAGGACTCCAGAGCTGGATACAGAACTCCAAGTGGAGTCTCACCAAAGCACAGTAGTGGGGGAGAATCACCTCCCTTGACCTGCTGGCCACACTTTTTTTGATGCAGACCAGGATGTGGTTGGCCTTCTGTGCTGCAACCTGTTTACCCTTAGTTGCCAGAAACACTTCATCAAAAGGAAATAACCCCAAGCATTTATTTCTTAAGAATGCCACTATAATGGTCACTCTCTTGATGCAATCAGTGAATTCTCTGAAAACTGTGATTCACAGTTTTGTGTCACACACATCCCCCTTCCTAAGTTGAGTTCGCCACCAATTTCCCTTTTTTCACTGCAAAAAATACTGAGCTTCAATACAAATAAGCCTCAGTTGATCCTGTTTTGCCCCATTTATCTCTTACGGGCTTTATAGATGCCTTCAGATCTCCATTTTGCTTAGTCAAGAAAACATTCCTTCTCATATTGGTATTTCCTCTCATGCATGAACACAGCAATGTCACCTCAAATCCTTTGCCAAATCTAGAGAAACTGTAGTAACCAGAGAAAAACACACAAGCACACAGTGATGAGGCATTTAGTTTTACATAGTCAACAGTTCAGGCATCTCTCCTTTGTGACAGCCAGGTACTAAAGTAGCCTAGCACTGTCATTGATAAGATCTTTAGTGGGAACATTTAAAAGCTTACAGCTTCATTATTTTA
Source organism: Rynchops niger (assembly GCA_013400035.1). Classification (NCBI taxonomy): domain Eukaryota; kingdom Metazoa; phylum Chordata; class Aves; order Charadriiformes; family Laridae; genus Rynchops; species Rynchops niger. Next base: position 33,571 of record VXBH01004904.1, read on the forward strand.
CAATTTCACAGCAGTAAACACAAAAGGAGAGCCTTAAATTATCTCATCTCCTTTACCTCAACTAATAGAATTTTTTTTAGCATATTCATTGAGCAGGATAAAAGCCTATAAAGAGTTAAACACACTTAGCAGGTTTTTCTAGTACACTGAATGAAAAATAAGTGTATTTTAATTTGTCAGCAGCCCAGAAGGTGGCAAACATTCAGCTATTGCTAAACTTCAGCCAGTTAATTCTAGCATATCATGATAATTGTTATAACCACAAATACTTCAGGAGTTTCAAGTGCCTGAAGTAATATTTGATGTCAACTCTTTTTCCAAGCTTGCCTAGCTTATTCATAACTAGTCAGCCTTTATGAACTGGAACCATTTGAAAGTCAGTCAGCCACCACAGCATACAACAAGGTGGTTTTTTTTTAATGGGCAAATATTCATAGGCAGGAAACACAATAATGAGCTTTGAAGGCTTGTAATCAAACCCACGCATACTGATGGCCAATATAGGGACACACTTACTATTTCCAGCATTCCATTCAACCATGAACGCAATTTTTTTCCAGCTATGTCAAACAGGAATTTTCGAAACATTTCAACCAGCAGTAACACCTATAATACTGTGGGGTTTTTTCAAATAAGAATTATCTTGGTGCGTAATTCGCACATACACAGTCCAAGTACCTATGAGCACTAACTCTGTGTATTTAAATTTTGTAAGTTTACCCATATAAATTCACCGCTGGTTGCAAGAAAAAAAATCCCAAGGAAGCTTTTAAACCCACAAAATCATAAGCCAAACATACCAGTAAAGCAAACACCTGGCAATATAAATGGAGAACATCATGTTGCTCGACATTACAAGGAGAAAAAAAATGCATATAGGAGACAGGACAGGAATCCACTTTTACAGAGTCCAGATATTTTTCAAATGAAAAAGCAAAACAGAACACTCCGCTTCATCAGCATAAAGCATTCACTCACAAGTAACCAAAATCCCTCAACATAGGAGCACCTTTCTAATATTCAGGAGTAAGTTCTGGGAGCTTCTCCTTCTTGAATTCCCTGCATCCAACACACACACACCCTCAACAAAGACCTCATATAGATGTTGGCCAACAGTAGTAGGCATGAAGCACAGGTATCAAGAGTACCAAATAAACCAAGACCATCTGAACAGACAGCTTATAAGGCAGTTCGTGGGAGGCATGCCTCTGCTATACAGAGTGTCAGGTCTGGAGCTTGCTTTGGGGTTTTTTGGGAGAATTGGAATGCATATGATGGCCAAATTTCAACCACCCATACTACACAGGGGACCAACTTCCTCTTTCTGAATAAGCTGAAAATCTTATCTTGATAATGAATATCTCAACTAATACTTTAGAATGCAATGAAAGCCATGTACTGAGCACCTCAAAATGCACATCAAGTCATATCCTCTAAGGGAATCAGTCACAAGCCTGAGTTCATAGGGCTAATGCCAGTTGCTGGTTTAGCAGCTGTTCAGATGACTTTTTTTTTGATAAGTAGGTGTTTTCACAGGGCAGTTAAACAACCCTGCAATAAATGGAAAGGGCTCCATACTGCCGATGCTAGCAGAAAATATGGGAAAGTAAGGACTCACATCTAGGGTATAAGTGGCACAGCCTGTGAGGGACCCATTGCTCATTAAAAATAAGTGCTTCCACAGGCAGGATAGCTGTTTCTTTTGATGTCTTACCTTGCAAGATACGCACACACTTGTACTTTGATCTCTAGGAACACTTACTCATCACCTTTCTTACCTTCGCAGGTATCTAAGTGAACAATAGCATTGGTCTCAGCTTGCTCAAGGCATTTTTCTTTTAATATGACCATAATAATAGTGATTAGCAAGCATAAGGCCAGAGCTTAATTAACAAAACGCATCATGAAATTGGCCATCCATTTATTATTAATATAGAAAATGCTTTCATGTCCATTTCAAAACTATTTCAGTAGAACAAGACAAATAGGGTTGTCTATTTCTCAAGTTTTACTAAAGCAGAGCAAGGTTGGAACCAACAAATTTTGCCACAGTCTGGTTTTGGATGCAAGAAAGTGGTATGAATGATTATGAAACTGAAATGTATTTACAGCAGTCATGCAAGTGTTGAGAGTCCATATGACAGACTAGAAAGAAATACAAAGGGTTTCAAATCGCACATCAGGTTCCAAATTTTCCACTTTCCCTTGGAAAAGTTATTGCCGTCCTGCTCCAGGCTATCAGTAATAACCTTTGACTACCCACAAAGCATGCCATCCTTGCCAGCTACGTAACACAGATGAAGGAATTCCTTCTTGGAGCATTATTCAACAAGATTCCTCAGTCTTAAAAAATTGCTGTACACAGAGCAAGCCATGAGCTTAACCAGATACATCAAGGTACACTGAGGCTTGTTAGAAAGACAGAAGAATGAAAAAGAAGCTTCCATTTCAGAAGTAAATTAAGGCATTACTACAAGTGAAACTTTGATGAAATCCTCCACCATTATTGACATCTTTCAGAATGTCTTTTCCTATTATTTTGCAATTCCCTGCTCTCTCAGCAAGCTTACATGAAAATATGTACAAAATTTCCTGTCTCCTAAAGTATGTCTATTTGGTAAACACCTCGACTAATTAGCGGGAAATATTTGTTCTCCTGAAAAGGATTTACCATCCTGCTAGAAGACAAAAAAACTTCTAGTAGTAGTTTGGGTTAACTAAATAATGAAAAAAATCCTCAATTTAAGTGTGAAAGCTGCTGCTATTTCTATTTCATGCTAAATAAAGATTAATATTTCTGAAAACCTAATTTTTTCAGTTATATCAGCTGTTCTGATACAAGATACTACCTATGCCTAAGCCTTCTCTTACCCACATTTTTGGACTGATATATCTACAGTAAGTCACCAACAAGAACACAAGTCCAAACAGCAACTTCCCCAGTTCCCTTTCAACAAGACTATTTCCCCGACCACAAATCTAAGGCTGATAACATCTATGTACTAATAAAAAAACCCTAGTCTTTAAAGGAAACAAATTACTATTCACATTGGATTTCAAGCATTGAATTTGACTCTCAGTGCCAGAAGTAGAAGTTTCTATGAACAGTACTGAAATAGCAACCTAATTAAAAAAGCTTCATAGATGAAGTAACCTGCACTGAATTGCTCCACGGACAGTCTGAGCATATGCAAACAGCCAAGTTTAGAGCAGGCAGTTTAGTACCATGCAACCATATGCTCTAAATTCACATTTAAAAATGTGATCAAACTGCTAGTAATTATCTTTGTAATTATGCTCTAAATTCACATTTAAAAATGTGATCAAACTGCTAGTAATTATCTAGCAAAGGCAGTGACAGCTCCAAAAGAAAGCAAATGCATCTAGAGACAGAAAACTGATTAAGAACCAAGCTTCTTATTTCCTAAAGACAACATTGTATGAAATTTCTGTCAACAGCAATGGCAAAACTTTTGAAGTTGGTTTATCAACAATTTATTAAGTACAGTACACCAACATTCAAGAAATAAAAGTGCTTTAGTTTCAAAGATATGCAGTGAGCAAAAAACAGTTTTCACAGTAAGTTCTTCAGATAGGTCCCACACCCAGCCAGCTCACTCTTTCCTAAGTGTCTTTCAAGAAAAAGATGGGCTTTGCAGCACACTCCAAAGGTAAATAAATTTGAGCTATTTTGGACTGTGAGGGAACAAACTCAAAAGCTCAAAAGCTCACCATGCCAGACCCTTTTCTGTGCCATGGTCCTGTTTAAATACATTCACTGCTTTCAGCTGTGGCAGTAAAACATAGCAAGATGGCTTTTAACAAACTGCAGGCTATCTTTAAAAAAAAAAGAAAAAAAAATCCTGTCAACTATCTTAAAAAACTCTAACGAAAGGACACAAAGGACAAAACCTGTGGTAATGATACAATTATCAAATTGATTAGGAGTTCTTTACTTCTTGTTACCTGGGGCATGAAGTACTGAGGCTGGCATTCCAGAGACACTGCATCTTTTCTAATCAATCAAGTCAGACAAAACACTTTGATCAAAGCAGTTTAGTTATCCATTTTGAAAAAGATTAAGACTGGAATTCAGTGTTGCAATCCTCAGAAACAAAATAACCGATTCAGAACATATGCGAAAAGGACAAGTTTAGACTACAATTCAGTCAAATTTAGTTTGAAAAGATGGCTCCAAACTAGAATCACTTAAACAACAGTTTGGTAATTAAGTTTGACAGGCTTGCAGTTAGCTTCTGCATGGCACTTAACACTGAAGAGTTATTCTTAAGTTAAATTTATTAAGACTTGCACAGGACTTCCTTTACTTTACATTCGTGTTCTACCAACAGCAGAAGCCTGGAAAACCTCCTCCTGCCTCTTGATCTGAAGGCTAATTCCTGTCTTACTGTTTTGTCAGGCTTCTCTGTAGAAAGGCAAGGTTTAAAGTCAAATGCTACATTCTGCCAAAGCATTACTTGGCCTAATAAAACTGCTGGATACCTTAATTATTCACTGAAATACATCATCAGAAGTATATACAAACCAAAATACATTCCAGGCTAGTATCAGACACTCATGTCAACATGCCTTTACCCTCACAAAAATGCACAGAAGCAAGAGTGCAGAGGTCACAACAAAACTATTCCTGGACGAAAGTAATCACCCAAAATATCCTATATCAAGGCTACAGGGGGCAGCCCAGCTTTAGGTAATTTACCGCTTTCCCTTATGTTGTGCTTTAGTCCAAGCATTTTGTTCAAACCTCACCTTCCCTGCCACTTGATGCTATATGCAACTATAAAGGCTGTCAACCAAAAGTTCCACATCATTCACATATCTCACTATAATAGGGTATTGCCAAGACCACCAGTCGTCTTCATAGTTTAATATCCAGCAATAAGGAGTCATCCTATGGTAAGTATCAGACTGCAAAGAAACAGCAATTTCTTTGCTTAATAAATTCTCTTAGCTATTTCCATTGCAAGAAAAGGTTAGATACATAGTTTTCCTAAGACAGCTTTGAAACATGTTTATTCTCTCGAGCTACACAGACTCTGTAAATTTACCAAGTACAGTATACATGCAGGTCAAAATTGGCTACCATGTCAATCCTTCCTATTAATAGTTTAGCATTACTATAAAATCATTTTTATCAGAGTACTCTTTTTCTATGTTCAGTTCAAAGTATCTTAGTGTATCCGTAAAAGTTCCACCTCCGCAGAACACCAGGGATGTCATAACACACATTTTTCAACACTCAAAGTACTTACATAAACATTTAGGCATACCTACTACAGTCTTTCAACCATACATACACCACTTTACGACAACCTGATATATCTTTTGAACTCTCTAACCTATTCTTTGTTGTTTTTTGCTTTTCTTTTTTTTTTTAACCATAACACAAATGTCAGTGGTGATATTCTAAGCACCAATCAACTACAAAACTTTTACAACCTCCCTTCTATTTCACTCAAATACCACTTAGTTTCAACATATTGAAATTTCAAACATTTAATTACTTTGCTAAAATAATGAAAGCCTTTACATCATACTAAGAACACAACCACCTCTATTAATGTTTTTTTAAAGAACCAGAGTTCATAGCCACAAAAACCCCAAATTTATCTGTCTGTCCTAAGAATCAAACACCACAAAGCAGAACAGCAGAACAAGTAGTGCTTCCTAGATAAATCAATACTCAAAACTCCAAACTTCAGTGAGATGCTCCCTCATATATTGCTAAACTGTCAAAATCTTAGCACAAGGAAAGATTATATTTTTTATTTATTAATATGCTCATCAGTTGCATGGAAAGTCCAATTTTGCTTTCAGGATAACTGTTAATACTTTGAACACCCTTAAAATCACTTCAGTAACAAAGCCATTGACATCATTGGGATGCATTTTTTACGGCAGCCAAACCATTGTTTCACTCTCTAAGAGATGTGAAGGTGGTCTGTAGAATTCCTGGTGAACTGAGCCCATTCCATGAGAATATAATTGCACCTCCAATTTTGGAGTTTACTTTTAAATGATTTTATCATATTATTAGTTAATATGATATAAACAATGCTAGTTTTTGCCTTTGAGCAACTTGCATACCTGTTTTCAGCACTTGTCAACTCTCAAAACATACTACCTTTCCAGGCTGACGTACTCAAAGTTTCAGAAAAAAAATAAACTAATTATTCAATCTGAAATTTTTCCTCTTGACCATTTTAACATACCAACACCTGTGGTTATATACCAAAAAAGAAAAAAAGCAGTGAAAAGAATTAATCCTACAAAGAAACTGACTGCAATACTGAAGCCTAACTTTTTCTTATCCAAGGATAAATAAAGATATACTCATGCATTACACATTACTGATATCCCTTATGAAACAGACTGCAGTTCTGACCTTTTGGAAGGAGTACATAGAAAAGTTCAAAGAAACAGATTAAGAAGTAGTGTTTACAAAATGATATCAAATAAGTCACCAACAGCACAAACACAAAGAACACCTTTAACCCATGTGTAATAAGCATCAAATACATTTAAGCAATACTTCATAAAGGTTCTAGCTTAGGCTAATTGCTATTTCTGATCATCTACCATCCTTTAATATTAAATACTTGAGCTCACATTTGTCCAAACAATCATACTAGTTTACAGAATTCCCATTTTCATTCATTCATCTTTTATGCTTACAGACATGATTACTTGATGGAAGACAACAGCTTACTACAGAATAGCCAGCCAGAAGTCATGTTGTCCTGCCAAGTATAGGATGCTCAATACATACCAGAAAAATCCCCTCTGGTCCAAGGTTCCTGACTGCCTCCTCATTTTATTTTGAGACACTTCTACCAAGGAAGCCTGCCCAGAAAGTTGCCTCAGCATAAAATAAAAAACACAGAATAACTGAGGTTGGAAGGAACCTCTGGAGATCGTATAGTCCAACCCCCTGCTCAAGGCAGGTCTGATAGATCAGGTTGCACAGGACCATGTCCAGCTGAGTCTTAGACACCTCCAAGAGCAGAGGTCCCACATCCTCTCTGCGTCATACTACAGAGTACCCCTACAACAAAAGGGGTTAAGACTCAGAAGCCAGTAATTTTAAAACTGCCTCTTTACAAATAGCATAAACATATTTAACATAATAGTAAATATGTCTCCTCAAAAAACAATAGCTCTCTACTAAACGAGAATCCCATTTGCATTAGGGTCTTTCAGATAACATATCAAAAAATAATGGGAGATCTGCATCAAAATGCAATATGCCTTCACCACCACACTTTGATTTAAAAGAAAGCACAATGTTAGGTCATCAAAACCAAGCTGTATTACATAGGCTCTGGTCACAGAGATATTCAGACATCTTCCCCCTAGCCATTTTCATGTTTGCTACAGTTCAAACTCATAAGAGCTCCCAGTCCATTGCAGAAATTTTCCTCACTGAATATGGTTCATCTGGACAGCGTACTTACCTCCAATTATGTCAGTATTGACACTGTCAAACCTTTCTTTTTCTTGCAAGAAACTTTTTTTGTAAAATGCTTTCCGCTTTATGAAGTTTGCTCTCTGTAAAACTTAACCAAATTAGCATTAACATCTGAAAGCCTTCTTCAGATTTGGGCAGCGCAAATTACTGATATTACAATGTGCTTTGTATTATCTTTCTGCACATATGCTCTTACATTAAGATAAGCATGAGATAACTTCTCCCCAAAAAGTGTGTACTTATATGTAGACACACACTGGAGACAGGCAGTACATTCACACACTATCTTACATTTGTAATTTATGTACACTTGCAGTAGCCTTTAACCAGTTATTTAAGATTTAACATTGATCACTCAACCGCCTTGGTAATTTTAAAAGTTACACAACCATACTCCTCTTCAGCAATAAAAACTGACAAAGGTTCAATTCTGAATTGCATATCCTACCCAAATGGATGATCCTCAAGTTTGTGTCAGTTAAAAACCCTTGACAGAACTAGGCCAAAATCTAAAAGGTCATTTCTATCCTGCAGGCTATTTCTGCAGATCACAATAACCAATGGTGTCTTGTATTGCAGCTCTCACCACAGTTTACAATGTACAGAAGTCAGATTTTCCATTGAAAGAGTGAAATAAAATCAAAATACTATGAAAAAACATTTGGTTTACCTCCCAGAAGCTATCACTTGAAACTTCTACTCCAACGGAATCATCGTATGAGCCAGACATTTCTACGTGTGAAGAACTTGTAAGTATTCAGAGTTTAAACACCTTCAGAATCTGTAAAAAGATACCAAAAAAGTGATCATTATTAATAAAAAACAGTTATCAAATGAGAAATTAAGTAACATCCTTCAATTCTTTTTATATCTAGGGATGCTAAATAAAAACAAGAGGTAACCACAATCACAGAGGGCATGCAAATAAGCGTGTTTCACAACAGAACACTATTCTACCACACAAAGTTCTTGGCTCTTATAATGACATTTGTTTTCAGAAAATGTTCAATCCATATGCCTATATCAATTTTCAAACTCTTGAATTTATTTTATCATAGAATTTACTCTTACAACCAAAAGAAAAGATTGAGCAGTGTGATACTTAGTAAGTATTCCACTTCAAAGCATCCCATAAGAGACAATCAACTGCCCTTTGCTACTGATACAATAACCTGCATTGCTTCCTATTCCTTTTTCACTGGAAATCTATATTATACAATGAAAACCACTGGAAATATTTAAGGCCAAAACCACTTGCCGATTTAAAGAAAAATAAATAAATCTTATTTTCAGATGGAAAAAGTTCTATTTCTCTAAGAACTTTAGATTCAAATCACCTACTTGCAAGCTAAAGGCATCCACAAACGCAAAACAGAGCTTCCTCAACAACAATGTAAAGCAAAAACAACATGAAGGGCATTGCAGCTATGCAAGTCAAACACAGAAGACCAGCCTCCTTCCCAAAAGTCTTAGGACAGTTTATGACATTCAGACAGCCCCAGTTATCTCACCCAGTCACCTGTGACTAGATCTCTTACTGGGCTAGTAAATACCTGAGCTACTTGTTATTTTCTTGCCACTCTTGTGCATTTTAAAACAGATAATAGAATTTAAACAATGGTATGATGCATGTATCTAGTATTCCGCATGTACCAAGTAAAAAGTTATAGGTACCATGACAGTCTCCTTGAAGCTGACAATTACTTGCCCTAGAAGTCAGAACTCCCAAGCCTAGTTTAACTGCATTTTATTTGTGACATGTCACCACACTATCTCATTGTTTTCTTTTAGCAAAACAGAAAAAAAAAAATCAACTCCAAACTCTGATCTTTACTAGAAGTAATTACTTTAAAATTCAGGCATCATCACTTATCTGCTGCATGTGACGAAAAACATGATCTATCCTCATCAAAGGAGATGAGTGTTTATAAAGCACTTTGTATTAAAAAAAAAAAAAAAAAAATAGGGTTACCCTAAGCTAACATTTAAGATAAATATCAAAAACCGTACTGAGACAAAAATTCTGGCACTTATAGCCACAAATGCAGTTTGCGGGGTGGAGACCAAGAGGTAGGAGAGGAAGGAAACAGTTCCCTCCCAGAACACACACATGCAAATCCCTGCCTAATCTCGACAGATACTTCATCAAGTTCTCCTGTTTAGATTTCTCCTAACAAATTTGCCTACTACTGGCAGGACTACATATGGGTAAACAGATTTTTACCTCTGTGAAAGGGTGTGAGGGGTGAAGTTCCCTCCCTCTTCTGCCCTATGAATCTTGCTTCCCTTAACGCAATAGGGTCACTTCCACAGGAAGAGTAGAAAACACCTACAAACCTGGCCAACCTTGCAACCTAGTCGTTATGACATGCTGCTGAGAGCAATGTAATTGAAAGCCTCCAAAACAGAAGAGAATTCAACACTAACTTCGCATTTTTTGGATACTCTGAAAATAACTGTGCCACAAGGGCAGGCATACACCACTTGTTTGTAACAAAAACTAGCTACTGAAACCAAACAGTTGTTTGGACAGTTATAGCACAAACAGAACAGAGAACTGCTCTGGCTGGGAAGACAAGCTGTTTCTCCTGAACAGTTTATCCAATTCATTTCCATAATGCAATTCACAGAAAGCTTAAATAACCTTAACACTGAGACTAAGGAACTGAAAACTACAATGGGAACAACAATTGTTCGATTTTTATTTTGAGAAGACAGCCGAAAATACAGGAAGGGTTCTGCAAAGTGGCAACAATTACAAAGGAAGATGATATATTGAGATGAAGTATTTTTACATGTTAGTGTACTAACCTTCAACTTGTTATTAGTAATTACCAAAAAAAACCCCACTTTTCCACCTGTGCTTTTATTGAATGAAGAGCGAGTCAGTGTCTTAACAGCACACCTTTACACAGAACGTGTTCTTTCCAGATAAACTTCGGCCCTTGCAATTCTTACAATACATCAAGGTAAGCAAAGATCCCATTTGAAAGCATTTATCCTTTCTGATAGCCTTTCTTAAATAGCCATAAGCAGCGTAAGGAGTAAACACAAGCGCAATAAACTTGCAACTAGTTGTACAAACTCTAAATAAAAGTTTGACATTTAAAAGCTTTTTCTAACAGCTTGTTTGCTTTAAAGTCTTCACAAAAATATACGGTTATGCAGTGGTATCTTCAACCATAATTTATTTTATCTGATCAAAGGGAGACCTAGAGTTTAAAGACAACTTGTTAAACCAATAAACATTGCTAGCTTGAGTCTTGTACCTCTTTGCGTCCTCTTGCTTTTTTCCCATTAGGACAGCACTAATACACACATTACTCTGAAACCAAGTAAGCAATTGAAGCAAGCTTGTGACCCAGGCATGCCATGCAGAACAACAGAAGGAACAAGATTCCAAAGGTTCTCAAGAAGGGTTGTAGTTGTTTTCCTATAGTACACCAAGGTCTTTCACCCAAAGCATTCACTGCCATTTGGAAGAGATAGGCAGACAACTGTAGAGTTCATTGTCTTGGAAATAGAAACCCTTATGCAAAATTATAAGCCTAAAGGAAAGTTTCAACAAGTCACCCATCCACCTCCCTAAACCACACAAGTAGTACTTCTTCCCCTCCAATTATGAAAAGACAGCAAAAGCATTCTGAACTAATAATATAGTGTCCACTTACCCTTAATAAAACAGCCTAAACTATACCAGTGCTGGAAATTTAGTCTGAAAAGCTACATGGAAAAATTGGAAAAGCTGAAACAGAGGAACATTTTCTTAAATGAGGGAACAGGTTGCAGGGAATTATTTTTTTTTTTCTAAACTTTTATTCCTCCTCAACTAAAACTACACAATACACAGAGCTATCCTTTTTTTCCATAAAAGCATGAAAATGATCAGCACTCAGGAAATTCTGATGGATTTAAGGTTTTTATATGCCAAATACTACGCTGTGAGAAAGTATGAGCAAGCGTATTTAGGGAAATATTATGAAGTCATAGCAACAACTGGCACAGAAAAACACTATTTGTACAGCTCTACTTAAAAATAAACTGAATACTGAGATAGGAACATTAAGGAGTATGAGTCATGCTACCCTCATGAAATAAAATTATTACAGCAGCCAGTCCTTTAGCACATTTTTTGTTAGGGTTTGGTTCTCCCATCCTTCAAGTGAATTTGCAGAGGTTTCACAATAAAAGTTCATTGCACTTTGATTTGCAGGGTCTTCCATTTCACTACAAAAGGTAAACCTATGAACAACTAAGGCTGGTTAAAAATCTGGTAAATTGAAGTCTGGGAAATTTAGATCAAGACTACAAAAAAGATGAGTTCTGCTCAGATTCTCCACACATGATCACCTGCATTTCAGAAAGTTTGGGGTTCATCCATCAGCTAGATTGCAGCAGAACCAATAATCCATAGGAAAGCATGGTGCGCACACACCCAGTTCCTATATTCCCACAACAGTTTGGCTTTATCCACTCTGGCCTTCATCATCTCATTCCGCAACTCCAGGCTCAACTCTTCAGAAGTACCTACGCTGCCTCTTTCTTGTCCCTCAACCACTTGCTGAGCAAGCAGTAGCACAGTGCTCTAGCAGTTTCCACCCACCTGCACACTGATTGGTAAACCAGCTCACCAAACAGGACAGATTATTACTGAGCTCACAGTAAGATTCTCTTGAGCAGGTATATCAGTTTAGGTTTCTCCCACGCAGCTGCCAATTTTCACAGAACTGATAGGAAATGTGTATCTTTATCTCTGCTCTTCTTTAACATTTGTCTGAAACTGACCAATTGATTCAAAAATTACGAAAGCAGGATGTTAGAGAAGACAAAGGAGTAAACCTCATTTTCGTCAGAAGGCACATTAAAGATCTTCACTGAATAGAAACCACCTCTGGATCAAGCTCCCCTTTTCCTCAACATGCTCTTAACCAACACAAATGAGGTCTCATAACTTTCCTACTTCTCAGGATATTTTCTTCCCCTGTGTCATAGAACTTTGGAATTTCCATTAAAAAGCAAAGTCTTAATATTTCATTAATCAAGTCCAAAGGTCTTAAAACAAGTTTTTACCTGTGTCACCACAGGTCTCAACACACATTAGCCAAGAGAACTTATATAGGCTAATAATAAACCACAGAGTCCAACTGAAAAAAGGAATTATATACTAAATAGTACATGCTGCAATAGCTATTGAAATGGTGCAAACAAGCAATGCTCTAGTTCGTTGACAGTGATTTTTAAGCAATTCTTGTAAATTAGGATACAAGGATACATTGATCTTAAACACAAGGAAACTGACAAATAAATTAGACCTTTTTTTAAAGCTTTCTCTTAGGGAACATTCTCGCAATGTTATATGCTAGAGACCTTGAATTTCTTCTCTACTGCTGGTGCCCTACAATGTCAAAAGCATTGCTGTAAGTATCCTGAAGGCTTAACACATAAAGATTTTAGAAAATATTAATAATGAGCAAGCAGACTTTCAGAAACCGCATACAAAAACATCTGAATAGAATATGCTGCCTCTGCTCTCAAGAAGTTGATTTTGATGCTGTTACCTTGAAAGCAATTTACAAAAATCCTTGTTTCATTCACATAGAAAAAAAATTTTATTTTTTTTTTTTACTCCCTTTTTCTTCATGTGTCAGGTGGTGGAGATTAGCACAACACATGACTTACAAAAATCCATGTAACAAATCCTGTGTTTTTGTAAAATAATCCTGTGAATCCCAAAGTTTCTCTTAAGGTGTTTTCCAACCAGAAGAGGGGGGAAAAAAGAGTTTTATTTAAACCCTTTCATTTATCCCCCTCAGCTCCCATTAACAGATTAATTTGTTTGATGAACTCTTACTGTGAAACAGGCAGAGTTGTTTGTTGAAAGACAGATTTTAACATTCTGAACCTCCCTGAAAGATTACGTTTGTTTTTATTAGATACTTCACTATAATTCAAAAAGATAGTATTGAGAAGAAAAAATTCTAATTAAGGTCTTGGTGCTGCTTACCGAATCCTATAATGAGAAAGAGTAGATTCCACGTCTGATATTCTAACACTATGAATGCCTGCAGGCAAAACACTCTTTCAAACACTTGAAACCTGAAGGCAATACCACATCCTCCTCCTGCAGACCTGATCAACATTTTGCAATACGTACAATTCAGATGACAAACAGCAGACGTGACTCCTTGTGCCTTACTTCTAGAACGCCACAGTTTCTGGAACAGAAAGAACTGACAGAAGTTCTCAGTGCCAACATGACATAATACTTATCTCTTCCAATTATTCTCTCATGTACAAGAGGCTGCTTTAAAGCAAGACAATCACTAATACTATGGCTCTAGGTGACAAACTGGTCCACAACAGAGAAAAATCTTAGAATCACAGAATCTTTCAAGCAGGGTCAGCCCAGGTTGTTCAGGGCTTTAGACAGTCAGGTCTCGAAAAGCTCCATGGATGGAGACTGCACAACCTATTTTAGTGTTTGTCTTCAAGATGAGAGACAGAAGAAAATAAATCAATCCATATTTAGAAAACCAAATGGTCTTTTCAGCTATTAATAGTATCCTTGTGTTGTCTCTAAGGACTCTACAGAAGCAAGCTCATACAAAGACAGTCTAATAGCCTCTAGAAGAGAAAAGCACCTGGTCACATTACCTTTTGAACTTATTTTTGGAACAACAAGCCTTGTAACCATGGATCTGACTCAGCAGGATTCCACATTTCACGACTAGGGAGTGAAATACTTATGTATAAGGACACCACTCAACTTGGATTAGCTGCTTATAAAAACTTTCAGCTATAGTGTTATTCCTTATTACTCACTGAAGTCTCAGGTTTTGTTCCACACAGAATAGCAAGGAAAGGGTAGTTCACTGTACAGAAACAAACATATCCCATGCTTTAAGCACAAACTACCGTGGTTTGCTACCAAGTGTAGCTACCATGAATATGCTATATCTCTTATTCCCTGGTTAAATAAAGCAATTTAGACATTGCTTCATTTTCTATTCTGTCCAAAGAACTTGCTCTATAAGAGTTCCCAATTTCTTCAGGGCCTCAATTTGGTTACAGGTTACATAGACAGAAAAAAAGTGATGTAACTTCTCAAGAAATATTGTGAAATCATGTACCAAAACCTGTAAAGAATCACAGGTATCAACACTGAGAAGTCCATAAATTAATAGGACAAGTAACTATAGGAAAAAAGATTGCTTTGGATTACACATTCAAGTGACACCAAATAATTCTAGACCCTGAGTGCAGGGAACAAAGCATCAAACCATGATCATTCACTACTACTCAGTGCTGTGAAGTCTTCTAACTGCAATCAGTAGACATGAGTGCATGTTATTAATAGAAGTCAGGTCTCAGACTTTCAAAGAGTCTCAAATCAACGCCTTTGGCCTAATTCTTATTCTTCAATCTATAAAATAGGGAGAAGAGAATCCTCTTTCACAAAGATTTAAGAAAATCCCTTAGTCTCCACCAAGAAAATTACAGCAACAAATACCAGAGAAAAGTCCATAAAAGGAAACTGAATTACTACTTCCTGGGGAATTCAGCCTGTATGTTCAAGTTAGCAGAGCCAGGCACCAAAAGGTTGGGGTTTTTGGGGGGGTTTTTTGTTTGGTTGGTTGTTTTTTTTTTTGTTTGTTTTTGAAAGAAGTTGACAGCAACCCATTTGGTGACCCCTGTATCCTGAGCACTAAAGAAAGGAATCTAGGAAAAGCATGCCGTTACAAACTGTGTAAGCGTATTTCCTATTACGCACGCTCCTATGAGACTGGGAGCAATATTCTTACATTTTCTAGTTTGAATGCCTGAGTATTTTGCCACCTAGACATTTTTCGGTTAGGAAATAACATAAAATGTCATTAAATAGTACAGAAGGTGCTAGCTCGTACTAGTCATTCATAACCCTAAGCAAGAGTAACAAGAGATTCCTTGCACTTCTGTGGCCCTCAGACAGTGGGAAAAGGAGCAGGCAGCAGCCAAATGCTGGTGGGAACCAGGAGGGCAGGTGTAGGAGCCACTAGGGCAAGAGGGACAGTGGTGGGAGCAGGGAGGGGGTGCTGCCTGGCTTCAGCCCAACCAGAGGACGGCAGAGAGCAGAGGCTTAGGTGTGCAAATACTTCTGGGTCATGCCCCCTTCCCCATGCTCCAGTCAGCAGTCAGAAGTTGGTGTTAACTGCCAATTAAGTAAGCCCCCTGATCTGAGGCTGTTTGGTTCCCAACAACTTCCTGGCTACGGGCTTATATTTACGTATACCCGTGTTTGTTAAATGCTGCATGTGTAACATGCAACAGAGAACCACTTGAAAGTAGCATTAATTCACTGCCTAAATACGCAAGCAATGAACACCCATTCAAGCCATAGTTCTAGCACACATCAGAACATCACTAAAGCAGTTAAAGTTTCCTTGATATTTATCACATGTAAAAAAAAAAAACACAACTATAGTGAGAAGACAGTATCTTAAATTAAACTCTCCAGACACATCAACACTGCATGACTGCAATATTACAACGTATAAACCTCACAATGCATAATATAAGGAATAAGAACAGCTATTTTAGTCATTACATTTTTATTAAGTGCCATTTGAATATTTTATTAAATAAATGAAACTTAAAATTACTTATTAAGATTGGTCATCTTTGATTAACACACACAGCACAGAAATGCATCTCTGAAATGCAGGACAGCGACTCAAACACTGTCAAACAGACTCTTAGCCTGCACATTATGTTTCATATATGTACACAAGTATTATCTCACTCTCACACTCTAGAGAAGCCGGACCCAAGTTATAAGCCACAGTTTCTGTCTGATTTTACATTCAGGGTCAACGTAACTGAACCTGTCAAGCCTCTCTGGCAATTCTCTCTTGGAAATGCATGCCTTTACTGCAGGCGTGAGCAGCAATGGCAGAGCGATGTAGCTGTCAGATCTAGCTCTCATCTCCTATCCTTCTTCCCCTTCATTTGCTATTAGACATGCTGGTTTTTTGCAGACGCAAGACTTAGCCATCCTTATGCTGCCCGCATAACCTCCCTCTGCATTTTTCCAACTAACTGGGAGATACCTTAAACAGAAAAATATTGACTTTGGGGAAAAGTAATTTTTCTTTGCCTGACAAGCCACTCTGCCTAGATGTATTATTTTAATTGTGCATTTCTTTATTTTAATCAGTAAAGTTATTCATCGCTTTCAGAGGCTTGGCAGAGTTTTCTGATTTTAAGTTAAATGGACACTGGCCACAGAAAATTATTAACACTGCAAACCACAAGCTTCAAATGGCATAGGTATACCAGCTAAGGACACAAAGTTGATACACAGCTGTGCAGAGACCTTTAAAATATTTGTACATAATAAAAGCATTAACGTACTCAGATTGTACTTTTTGCTTAGCTGGAAGTGTGAGGGATGATGCAGTAACCAGAACAAATCATGCAAGGAAAAAAAAAAAAAAAAGTCTAGTTCTGCAGACAGAAACTGCACCTGCATTTACAACACTGCTTAAAGCTGGAGAGCATTGTTAAAATGCTCCTGTTGTACGCTAATCAAATATATGACCTACAGCATGCCAACAGTGAGTTTTTACTTTGAACCCCTAGTACCAATCTGCACGGAAATCAACTCATCACTAGGTTTCAGTTTTAAAATATCCAAAGCTAATAAAAGATTCCATTGCTTAACACGCTTCTGTTGTATCTAGTCAAGAAAGTTTGATTTATTCTTTTAAATGACGAGCACTACACAACATTAAGTG
Source organism: Rynchops niger (assembly GCA_013400035.1). Lineage (NCBI taxonomy): Eukaryota > Metazoa > Chordata > Aves > Charadriiformes > Laridae > Rynchops > Rynchops niger. The sequence continues at coordinate 50,833 of VXBH01004904.1, forward strand.
GTTAAATTTGAAGTTGATTCACGTGAAAGTGTTCTGATACAATTTTTTCTCTGCTTTGAAAGTCAGCAAAGAAAAAATAAATTACAGAAACGTTTGAGCAATTATGATTCATACTAAGAATAATGCAAATGGCTGTCTTCAGCTTCTTTCAGGCAGACTTGTGAAGATTAAGTTCAGAGCTCTTAAAACTATTACTTCAGTGAAGAAAAAAAAAAACCTGAAAATGTGTGCAATGTTTCCTATTTTTAATTAAAAACCGTTTTCAGCTCCAGAAGCCTACCACTGAGCAAAACCTCCAGCTTTGCAAATTTAGTTCTACAAATGGCTAGGTACTGCAGGAGACATTTCAAACTACAGACTGAACAACATGAGCACTTAATAATAATAAAGACTTAAATTCCCCTAAGCCAAAGTTTTACTATGCCAGAATTTCTGAAGTACTGTTTTGTGGCTTTTTCCTGCATCTCCTCTACTCCATAATGACCAATGAACTTTAGGTTATGGAGTATTAAGCATCATACAAGTTACAGAAAAAAAGCCTGTGGAGATTACACGGAGTGCTAAACAGAGGCAAGGAGTCATCTTTTGCCTTTCCAACCTGGTACTGAAGTCACGCTTGTTGCTAAAGAACAGCTCCATGAATTTAAGTGTCATTAAAGGAAAGTACATTACTATTGAAAGTGTTTCAACATGGGGACACTTCGTATGTATTCTTAAGTAAAAATTGTGCATTTTCTTTTACTTTAGAAGACAGAGCTCTTCATTTCAAATACAAGATACTGTCTGAATACAAAGTGATACTTACTGTGTCCTTAAGTAGGGAATACATCTCTTAAATTACTCAGTACACTGCAAAGTACTTCCTCCCTACATGACTTTGTTAGGCCTATGCCGAAGGCCAAAACAGGACCTTCAACACAGATGAAGACAGAAAAGAGGTGTACTAAGTGGTTCTCTAATACAGAAACATTGTAAAATTTCATTACAAGTTTTAAATGATGGAAAAGTTAAATACAATAAATTTCATCCATGCTATTTTGTACTCCTCAAAAATTGAGCCTGTAACATTTTTGAACGCCATCCTGTGTAAGAAAGGAAATGTAAACAATGAGCTAATCTCTACTACTTCATGAAGAGAAAGGGCATGATAATCTGAGGATTATCATCCTAGGATATCCGATTTCCTCAAATATGCTTCTGAATACAGAGATCTCAGGATTGAGGGTTGTCAGAGCAAGAGATATAATTAGAAGGGAAGTTAAATAGACTGTCTACAAGATCTGGAAATCTCTCAAACACCTTCTCAGATCATTTCCTGTTCTTCAGAATCTACTGTAAAATCTAATTCTCAGATTTTTAGAGCTCCTTTAAAACAAGTAGTGTCAGAGAGCACTCTAGCTTTTACAGACTTAAAAATCACGGTGTAAACTCAAATGTGTACACAGTGTTAGAAGTGTGACAAATACAACAAAATAATTATGATTGTGTGCATACAGCTGCAACAATTTCTGTCAAAGGTATGAGAAGAATATGTACTACAAAATGAAGATTCTATGAAATGCATTGTATTCCCACTACTTTCAAAAACTTCAGATAGTCATTTAAAATAAACTTTGATGATCTTGCCTAGTATTTGAATTTTGAAACTACAATGCTTTTCTTCTCACACAAAGCAACTCCAGTTTCAACTATTTTTAAAACTCGATAGTATTAGTACTTACATCCAGAAAAATGGACAAAAAGACCAGCATAGTTGAGAATTCAAAAATGTCTCCTAAAAAGCTACTGAAATGTACCTTTTTAAAGACAAACCCTCAAGTCCTCAAAGGATAGAGATACCATTTTAAAAGTATTTTTCTGAGGTAGAGTCAGCTTTAATTTTGTGTTAAAAAAAAAAAAAAACGCACACCAATGCCAAGCTATGACATGCATTTAAATTAACCTGCAAGACAGCCATTTAGGGGTTCTGAGCAAATTTATCTAGACCATCTAGCAGCCAAAAAACTTAATTTTCTTCTATGATTTCCCTCGGTGTATGTGATGCATATCTGGCATAAAAGGAACTATGCAGTTAATATGTATTAAACAGACACTATAATTTGTTTGATAAGCGATCTGATTTAACCCTTATTTAGCACTTCTCTTTTATTTTATTCAACATAGGCTTCTAAACTCTTGCATTCCATTAACATTTTTAAAAATTCTTAAGATTAGGAGAAATCTGAACTTGCTACAGGAATTAGCTGGAGCCAAAGGCTCAGCTATTTCATTTCATCCCATCGAGGTTAAAACCACTTCAATTGTTTATACACTATGGTCTAAAAATTAGTATTTTCAATTTAGAGTAGTTTTGATATACAGAGTTGCATCTTGTTTCCTGGATCAACAGTACTTCTTGGCAAATTAATTCTTCCTACTAAAACCATTATTAACAACATTTCCTTCAGGATTCTTCTGTAGAAGAAAAAGGAAAAATTACTAACAGACATGAAGCTGAAATTAAGGTGACCTTGATACAACAACAACAACAAAAAAAAGTAGTTGCTAAATCACATGAAAAGGCCCAAACCATTAGCATTATCTCTTTAATTCTATAAGTTGTAGATTTACTTCTATAAGTTGTAGAGTATGTATCTTATCACAAACTCATTGTATATTAATCTGTAACCAGGGAGGAGAGACAACTGTTCCCCAAATTCTCCCTCAAATTTTAAGACTGATTTCTATATTGACTGTTCTTGTAAACATAAAAGGAGACACTGGAAAATAATGGAATTTTAAATTAAAGTACTGCAATTAGGCTAAAAAAATAATTCTTAAAAAGCATCTCAATATTTTTTTTATAGTGAATAAGGTGAAGATTGTATTAAATTGTTTTGCACACAGACTAACTGATCCTGACTTTAATCAATATTTAATTTTTGAAATAAACTTTGGAGGCGTGCTGCCCTGTTGAGTTCTGAGTACTACCTGCAGATTCTTCAGGTAACAAGGGAAAATACGCAACAAAGTATACCTCACTGACATTGGGTACTGAAACTAACCATGAAACATTAAAACAAGTAAAACATCCTCCTGTTTCTGTTGAGATGCACAAAAGAGAAGCAACATAAGAGAACAATTTCACAGCAGACTTTCTGGTCACAAAACTCCTTGGGTTTTAGATTTTAACCCCTGCAAGACTGTTTTTTATTATAGAAGAAGTTTCCCGTTCCAAAGATATACTTCTTAAATAATACATCCAGGAAAAGACTGTAAGGTATCGAGAGCCATCAGACCTAGGTATCATGCTATCTAATATAGTATTAAGTGGTCAACCTCTAAATAATCTTTATAACGTGTTTCTTTAAGAGCCTCAGGTCTTTCTGATCAAGGAAAAACCCATATTAACATTTTATTCACTGCAGGAAAAAAAAAGCACATCAAAATTGGCGCTGAATAAACTTTGCCAGAAAACCACCTGAAGAACTCAAGACCGTTCGGCAATTAAAATAACTTGAAAGATCAAAGACTATTTTTTTTAAATCAGAGGTTTCCATTATTTAGGTTTGAGTGACTGAAATGTTGACAGCAGGAAAAAACTTCAATTTCATTAGAAGTGTTCGCCCTTTTCTAATGTTCACTTTTGTAGTTCCTGTGACATCACCCACTAATTCACATGTCTAAAACTAAATTAACCTTAATATTTTGGCATCCTCCCCAAATAAAGTTGAGATAAATATACCTTTAGGTTTGTTTCAAAGAAGCAAGAAGGGGGCACAAGACAACATGCTTTCAACTTGCAAGTTACATTTCATAAGCATTTAGTTAGCAAGAAATCTTTAAAGTGCCCAGATACTTCAAAAATAAATAAATAATCAGATAGCCCTTTAGTTAGTGAAATTAGATGGCTAGTTATACACACTCAGAACGAAAACTTATTTTAGCAAAATCTTAAGGGAACTACCTAAAGCATACACGCTTAATATTCACTTTAAGTACAATTTTGCAATGGTGCAAAAAGTAGCACAGAGGAATAATACTGACATATTCTCCAGCAGAGAAAACATGAAACAGCATTTACAGCTGCACTGACAAAGTAGCTGCAGAAAAAAGTGACATGTATACAACTGTTCTAAAATGGCATATAATTAACAAGCAAAACAGAACATTACAAGAAGCACTGCCTCAGACATCAAAACTTTCTGAAGATAAAAGGTGCCATGGCACTTATCTGACCACACAAGTGCCACAAAACACGAACACTACTGTACTTGAAAACAGCAAACCCCACAGAATTACACAAATAAAAATAATACAATAACTATTCTAGAAAGAGATGTGTGTTTTATACAGCAGACAGACTGAGCCCAGAACAATCAAACATAATCAAACACACCCTCTTACATTCAAACAAACATTGTTAGAATGTTAGATTCACTTGGACAAAAATACTCCCCTATCAGCTATGACACAGTATAGTAAATTTTTGCTAGGAAAAAAGCAACTAGGAGAGTTGTTTAGCAAGTCATTAGATATACTGTTTGCAAAATACTTACCTTAAAAAGACATGCTTTAATTCATTTTCATTTTTTCCAAATAGGGACTTCAGCAAGATAACGGCACAGATAGCTGCAGTACCTGCACAGCTTTTTCTGGCCTCCATTTCCACAAACAGAATTCTCTCATCAGAACGTACTTCATCATTTCCTGTGGGCTGATGAAAACCTTGTAGCTCAAGCTAAGGTCATTTTCCCCCCCCCCCACACACACACACACTGCAGCACTCAAACCAAGACAGGGTTTTCAGTCACACACATTTCTAATGGTTCTGTATAGCTGTAAAGTTGAACGTTCAGGTTTATTATGATCTTAACAGCCCATATTAAAGGCAGGTATTTTTAACCATACAACTGGGTTCAGCGGAGAACAGTGGTTTTAAATACCTCAGTGAAACATGTAGGCACATTTTGCAGATGCGTCACTTAGGAAACAGCTGTGTTGTTTCAGTGTTCCACAGTCAAGAGCTGTATTTTTCCATCTCAGGAAATACGGGGCTGTAATATTAATGAAATACTGATGTGCATTGAACAGAAGCAAATCTAAACCCTTAAATTAAGGTGAAACAATCTAGTCTTCCTGAATCTTAAACTTATATTAAGGAGCTACTCTTCTCTACTTCAGCAGAGAACCAATTCAGAAGCCTCCTTTGAACAAAATCTAATCCGGAGACGGTCTCTAACAGATACTTGTTTCCAAAGACTAAGCCACTGTACGAAACTGTAAATATGTGTATTAACAACATGTCAGCATACTATGCCTTCTGTTCTTCTTAGAGGGATACAGATGAGTATGCTCAGCAGACACTAGTAGGACTGATTGGGTCAGGGAAAGCTAGTTGCACAAGTGGACCCAGACCAAACTGTGCACTCTTCAAGTATTAGTTAATTCTTCTGTCACTTTTTTGAGATGCAAATAAAATGAGGAAAAAAGGAAAATGGGAAATGATGGTTTTCTTACCACGGAGAAAGTAAGAGAAAGCACAAACAGAAGTTGACCTTCTTATATTGTGTCTCAAAAGGACACTACTGAAGATGATAGAGGAAAATACCCCAAGACCTAGTAAAATAGCTCAGTTTCTCAGACCGCAACGTGCTCACACTATACTTAGCTTAGAACAGTGCAGAGGGATCACTTTTTCATGCAGAACTCCTTAGGGCTCAACAGATTATTCTCTACTAGACAAAAACCCCAGCTTTCTAGGATAGCTACTCAAAATACGTACAGTAACAAAAATATCCTATAACATCAGAAATGTTTTGCTAGTATAGCTTTTGTTCAAGGGACCAGTGTAAGCTAGCACAGAACTGTACCCAAGGACCCTTTCTAAAGCAGAAGTGAAATAACTACCCCATAATTGTTGGTTTACTTCAGAGCTGTGAAACAGCTCTAAACAGTAGTTTCAACTACCACCAATCCTTTCGGCAGACATTATCCCCTCAACGTCATAGCCCTGATGACAAAAAGCAGGTCAAGTCATCATGCAACATTCCTCAATTCTCAAAATACATTCAAGGGTAGTTTAGTATTCAGGGAAAACACTATCAATGTAAGCTGTTATTGCTGCCAGATAAACTTCATACATCACTTCAGCAGTGTCATGTCTGGAACTGATATAGAATTTATAGACCTCTGCAGAATGCAATTCATAAATCTAAAAAGAAAACAGTAACAGGCACACTTAGTGTCAACTACCCATCTTTCCAGTAAGTTAAATAACCAATTATTCTTTTAGGAACAATAAAAGATCTTTTCAAGTGTTTCAAAATCAATGCTATACTGTAACAGTACAAAACACCATGTGACAGTATTTCATATTTCAGATTAAATAAGATTAATTCAGATTTTCAAGTAATTCTGAGTCCAGCTTCTAAAGAACACTTAGGAGCATTCAAATTTTTTGCTTATGTTAAAGTGGGGGAGAAGGTTGCTTAATACTTAGTTACATTAACATGGACAGTGGAAAGAAAAGGAAAAAAAAAAAAAAAAACAACACACCAAACTCTCTTGAATTCTTTTTAAACAGATTTTCAGCTTAGTGAATCTGAGGTAAACTTTAGCCATGACTCCTCATGTTTCCAGGCAATTTAATTTTCTGGTCTTGGAATGGTAATTACTGCAACAAGGATAGAAGACCTTTACTTACCACTTAGTGATCTACGTAACATGGTCTGTTGACCTAGTAGAATGAAATATTTCCTAAAAACACTTAATTTTTTAAAAAACAAATATAACATACTGGCTCCTTACCATGTACTAAAATCATTGGTCTAACCTACCTGGAAGTATCACTTTTAAGTATTAAGGTCACAGATCTCATTTTATGGCCTTTCTTGTATGCACAATTTGACAAGCTAAGCTGGAAGTTAATTTTTGTGTATGTTGTGGGGGTTTTTTTGTTTTTAAAAATTTAAACCTACTTTAACACAATTGAAAATCTAAAGTTCTCAGTGTGCAAAACAAGGTGCTGCTTTAAAAGAGGCATATGAGATCAAGATTAGGCAAAAAAAGAACGTGGAAGTTTTTCTTTGGTTTTCAGAGTTTCAATAATCTTATTAAGGGTTTAGAGAGAAAAAAAACAACACAGAGTTGCTAGTCTTCCTTATGATTTTCAGAGATCTGGATACACATTAGTTGACCTTACACAGCTCTCAAACACACAAATTACACAAATGTAGAAACTCTAAATGCAATAATATGAAATGAATACTTAATTTGATCAACTAGTCTCAGAAAGACTGGTCACTTCTACCCTTCTCCTGCTTTTCAGGAAAAGGAAAGCTTTTTATGCCATTTTCAATTAATGCTTGACTGAAGTACAAGTAGGTCAGCCATCTACTCTACAATCTAAATTGGAACGAAGTTCAATGAAACTGGGACAAGAGGCCCCATTAGCTACCAGTTCTTGTACTTGCAATTACCATTGTGTTTTTTCATTTCATAAGGCTGTGCCATCCCTAACTATGGGGCATTTAAACAACAGCCTTTAACCTGCATCTCAGCAACAATTAAAAGACAGAAAGAGAGGCAAATAATACAAAGTTCAATTTATTGCTCTCTCAAGGCTAGAGCCTGAAAAATACTAGTGTTGAAAATTTGAGTATGCAAGGCTATTTTTTAAAATATATGTGGTCCAGATGCAAAGCAGATCAAAATGTTGAAGCAAAGTCTTAGTAAAAGCACATAATACACAACTGCCTTTTTTCATCATACATGCTGCTAACTTCGGCATTTTAAATGGCTGCAAATGATCCCCAGAAGCAGAAACAACTACTGCTAACGCTAGAAATATACACCTTTTTTGCTTTATGAACTAACTTAATCTAAATCCATATGTCAGTAACATCTACACTCACAAACTAGTGGTATGATAGTTGTAACAGCTGAGAAAAGCAGGCAAAAATAGCTTCAGAATGAAGCGATCAAATTTCTTAAGCTATTTAGTTTACTGCAAATCATTCTACACATTGTAATCAAACTCGAAAACTGCATTACATTAGACTCCAGAAAGTCTGGAGTCATTACATTCAAATGCAACGTCACATTTTAAATTAAAATGGAGTTCAATTGGTATTTTTGTATGATGCATAGTAACACAAACTAACCAGAGTAGAAAAGGTTAGTATCACGGAACAAAATCATGATGGAAAATATCAAACTTGCACACATTCAAAAGGAATGGCTTAAGCCAGATTTCTAAAATGTACTTTGTGCATAAACCATATATATGGCTTATATGCACATACATATAAAACCAGCCAGGAATGGAAAATAAGTCTCTTCAGTACTACAGAGTTTTTGTTCCATTAACCTAAAGCCATGTTTAACATATTGGCAATTTTCAGGAATCTTATAAGAGGTGCTACCAGGGTCCACCTTCAACTCAAGATTTTACTAACTAGCCAGTGATCTTGTGCTTATGAGTTCAGCTTGAATGTCTGAATAGATTACACACCCTTGTTTGCCTTCCAAGATTTGAAAGCACTGTATTCAAGCTGACAGCTAGTATGGAAATACTCTTTGTGATATCAGGCATGGAGAGGGGGCAGGGGGACAATGACATATAGGCAGAACTGCACCATGACACCATAAAGGCAGGGCTCTGTGTCACTGGTCACACTAATCTAGACAGTGTTCTAGAATAGCTTGTGGTTACTGAAATGAGTCACCTGTCTACATATGACTACAGTTACAAAGCCATATCTCTGTATGGCTCATTAGTTAACAGGTTGAGCAGCAAAGGAATCAAAAAAGAAGTCTGAATGGTTCAACAGATGAAAAAGCTGCAAGTTGAAAGCTTCAATTATGCAGAAATGCCTTAAAGGTATCACTGAAAATAACATTTCTAGTTGACCAAATATTCCACAAGAATAAGAAAACCAAGCCATGTGCTTACTCAATGAACAATAAACTTCACATTTACTTATCTTTACTATATGGTTGGGAGAACAATAAAAGAAGTATATAAGATTTTAAAATACTGCAGAAAAAAGCTCAGACAAATAAAGACAACAAAGAAAGTGTGCTGAAAAATTATATACAGAGTATATTATTTATAACTTTACAAGTGACATATGATCTTTTTTATTATCCTACACTTATGATTTTCATAATCATACTCTTCAGCATCACGGGTCAAAACAAGAACATTTCAGCTGAGAACACCTGTGAAACTTAAGTACAGGCATATTCCTGTTCTTCCAGTTCTGAAGGCTTAAAGCCTTAATATAATCATGTGATATAAACAGCATTAGAAAAGTAAGCCTGCATCTAGAAAGTCTCCTCAAACCTATTCATTTCTTGTTTCTGCACATCATTTTTTTCAATTTTCAGGACTTCAAAATACAATAGCTTTACTGGAGTGGCAGGCATTCTCCCTTTAGCTCCTAGCATAAGTGAGAGGCAAACTGTGATAGCAAAGCATACCAAATCCAGGAGGCTTTAGACTGACAAAAGCCCAACTAGACCCACAAAGCTAACGTCAGCTCTACTAACAGTACACGTGGTAAATCCTCAGTCATTCATTGTAAGCTTTCTTGGAAAGGCCAGAAGTTTCACAAACCCACTAAGGGAATCCTTCCAGTAACTACAGCTATGATGTTGGTAACATTTGTTTGTTTTTCATAGAGGCTGCTCAATAGCTGAAGAGTCATCATCATCGTAAGTGACCTTCACACAATCAAGCTAGGTCTCTGACCACTGTTGTTTTAAAGAGCAATCAACTGTCCTTACTCCTAAAAGGAAAAAGTAATTACAATATGTTTTAAAAGTATACTTTGGGGGATGTATATTTGGATTTAGTAAGGTTTTTTTCAAAACATGCAAAGAAGTGTTTCAGAAATATGTATAATTAAAAAAAAAAAAAAAAACAACACTAAAAGTGTGAAAAGAGATGGTGAGTCTAGCTGCAAGATTTGTCATGCCACTGAGTAACATTACCTCCGGTACAACTATCTGAAGGCTACATACAAACATACTCCTGCTGTAGCAAAGTTTCTTTCTTTCCTTTTGTAAGAAGGTCGCTATCCTCACAGCAGAAGGAGGAATACTAACATTTCTGTTCAACTTAAAATTCAGTTTATACTGAAAGAATTTGTACAACTGTCCATATCTGCAAGATAAAATATCTGCTTCACTGAGGCAAAACGTCTGCATATTCGATGCAAAGCTACCCCAAAAAAGAAAAAGATGTATTACACTTAAAACATAATTGTATTTTATCACATCTAAAAAAAACAGCATTAGCAAAGAATGTGCTTTATAGAGTAGTCAAGAGCTCAAGACAACGTGCATTTATTCTGTACCTTGCTATTTATGAAACTGAAGATGAAATTATGTCCAACTAACACCTTCAAACAAATTGCCTACCTTTTCCCCTTATAACTGCTACAAGAAATTTGAATATTCAGTACGTTTCATAGGAAGAGAAACAATCTTATTACCTACTTTACATTCACCACACTATCTTAAAAAGCCTGTAGCCATAATTCCAACCCAAAATGCCAATTTGAAAACAAAGACAACTATGTTTATTGATCCCTGACACAGACTGGTAACACTTGAGCACTGGAAACACTTTGCTCCATTTGACTCAAACAAGCAATGAGCTAGTTAACTGTAACAGAGGACAGTCTACCAGAATTTGTTTTCAACAGGAAAGAAATCCTTTCCTTTCAGCTTCCCAGAAAATAAAGGTAAGATCTACTCGCATTTTTAACACTAGATTTTTATAGTCAATGCTATAATTGATTGGATTGGCAGAAAACTAGGATTATAGTGAGGGTCACAGGGATCCTGAAAACAAGATCAATTCCTTGGAGCTGATGACACTGGACTACCCAATGCGTCAAGTAGGTCTTCAAAGAGTGTTCAATAGCCACACTTTGCTACAGTAACCAGATGCCATAAGAAATACTTCAGCTGAGTATTTGTCAATTTATAACGATCACAGAAGCACAGAACAGACCAGGTTAGAAGGTAACTCAAAAGATCACCTAGTCCAACCTTCTGTGGGAAAGGGAGCCTAGATGAGATTATCTAGCACCCTGCCCAGTGGCATCTTGAACACCTACAGTGACAGGGACTCTAAAATTGGTATCTACCAACTCACCAGACATCTTCAATCATTCAACTTTCAAAAGGCAAGAAGAACTTAGATCACAAGAGCACCATTCTCAGTGTCAGCTACATTTCATTTGCTTGTTTACATCCTGCACACACACACACAACTGTAGTCTGTTTTTCCTTTTTTTCTTCCTTACGCTAAAGTAAAAGGCTACACAGTTGAATCTTGTGGCCAAAGCCATTAACTAATCCTTTAACTATGAATTCTAATACCTGAAGAAAAATTTCATGGTAACATAACATTTTTCTGGCACAACACAGAAAATTTAAGCTATACCTAATTCATGTAATAGTGTGGGGGTTCCATTATAGTTCATTTTGAATAACAGAATTTGAAAATACCCAAGTAACTAATAGCGTGAAAACACACATTCGGTACACACATACTCAAAAAATAGTCTCTGTCCTGCGTTTGTTCCATCCTGGTATAACTATCTGCCTCTTATCATATGAATATACTTTTATTGTAACATCCTTTGGCATGAAGTTTGTTCTCTTCACTAACTCTCCCCACTCAGTATTTGCATTGTTATCTCATGTTACCCTCACACAATTATTAAATATTCAATTAGCTGATCTTGGGCTTAATGCTGCTCTGAGAGCATAGGCAATCCAATATTGCAATTCACAATGCAAATCACAAGAATGTGAAACGAGTCAGTAATGATCAATGCCCAACTACATTCCCCAAAGAAGATAAAGCTGTAAACCCCAAATATTTCAGTCTTGCATTTCTACTGCTGGCACCTAAAACTCCTTTCAAAGGAAGGCAGCTATTCTTTCAGAAATATTGATGTGTTTATTTTTATTTTTACACAAATTGAAGAATTATAATGACACCAAACCAGTCTAAGTCTAGCCAACATTTTGTTAGAATACAGTATACACCTGTCGTTCATCTTTGACAGCTTTTTCTAAAAGAAGCTACAGTAGTTGACACAAAAATCTGCAAATGGTCTTCATTCTGAAGCTCAGAATAACAGTGCCTGGTACTCACTCAAACAATTTAGAGTTGCAACATAAGTAGTGTTATGTGAGACCAGAAGAGTTCTAAGGGGTTAGGGGTTTTTTAAGTTCTCCCCGGTTGCTCGTATGAGAATATGTAAACTACATTCCTACAGTATTCATCAAATAAAGAAGTTTCTAAAGGTGGCCTTTTAAACCTAAAAATAGTGCAGCGTCAAAGGAAGCCACTTGAACAGGTTTAGTGCTGACTCACAGCTTTGACTAAGTCCTAGCATAATTGACATTGAAATTAGTTTTACTATCTCTGCACGGTTCCAATTGACAGATGTAAATCAAAACACACCACCGTCCACTTTCTAGCGTCTGGGAAAGGTAAAAGTCAATAGAAGCTAGCACCAAGTAATATAAGTAGGGTAGGTAGAAAGGAGGAAAAAGAGAGTCATACTAAGATGGACTAGATGATCTCTAGAGGTCCCTTCCAACTCTAAAGATTCCGTGATTCCATAAGACAAAATAATCATAATACAATGCCATAGAAAGGGTTCTTTTAGGTACATGAAAAACTTCTGGTTCGAGACACGCAAGTAAAAATCCAGCACTTTTGCCTATACGATAAAGGCACTGAAAGCTTATCCAAATTCTGAAATTCTCTAAACTTACCTTTTAGAGTCCTCTAGTTAGGGTATTTGAATAGTAATATTCCAAGAATTTATTCAACACTTTCAGAATCTGGGTGCAAGTTACCATCTCAATTCATTCACCTTAACACCAGTAATTCTACGTCAAGTTTTACATTCTAGACAAAATCAGAAGAAATCCAGTAACAGATTGTTAAGTAGATTTTCAAGTAGGTAAGGTCTCTCTTGCTTCAATATTTAAGTTTGAGTAGACTAGCTTTAGACAAAACTTTAAAGTTGTCCCATTTTCATTTTATGCATTTGACATATGTATGCCAATTCCTTACTTGTACTTGTCTTTCACCAAAGATAATTTTTTTTTTCTTAAAACAGAAAAAAACCACATTCATAAAGAAGGTTAGCCAACTGGGAAGCAAAATTTAAAAATGTCTTTTTAAGCTTATGTAGTTAGATTTCCAGCATTCCTTTTAGTATTCATAGCTACAGAAAGCTGTTAAGCACTTGAAACTGGGCGATGGTGAAACACACAGAAGATATGACTTGCATTCCTTCCTCTTTTAGGGCAGATACTATAGCCAGATTGAGATTTTTCACAGTACTCCAAATTTAAACATGCATGCTGACTCCGATGTAAATGTCTAGGTGCAATATGCTATTCTTTACATATTCCAGTAATTCTCATAGGCCAGCATAGCTGCATAACTAGAGGAAGTAGCTCAAGTTTAATTCAAGATTGACGTGATACATTTTTCCTTCACAAATCCAAAACACATTTTTAGAGAAGCATGTTTATAAAACCTTCAGCTTTAGAGAGCCAATTTGTACAACAGTTTTTCACGGTATTTTTGCCTATCTAATAAATTGTATTTCAGAGAGTACTCTAGACAAATGGGATACTACACACATCCCTCAATATTAATAGAAACTTTATAAACCCATAGAAACTTTATAAACTTCACAGTTGAACTGCCATCATCAGTCATAACTCAGACAAATAATCACAAAAGATATGATACTAGTACAGCATTAATCATTTTAAAAAATGTGGCATTTTATCCATATGTATGAAATGTGAAATAAACACTGCAAATGCAAAAAATACATAAAATGTGCACAATGAAAATACCTTTGGATGTGCTTGTAAACATGAAAATCTGTTCAACTCTTCCCATATTTCCTTTCTATGCAGTAAGATCTCTTGGAAACAGCATGAAAACTGCTTAAATTATTACTGTAAAACTAGTAATTTTGTTCAGCAATAAATTGGTAGGCATTACATGCTAAATTTAGCACAGTTTAATTACACAAAGGAAAGCGTTTCTGCAATACTTAACATGTAGAAACGAAGATGCTTCCTATCTAGCCTGTTTTGCAAGAAAGAGGAGGAGGGCAAAAGGGGCAGAAATATCAAAGATCTCCAATTGCAGTTTCAGTTTCTCTACGGGGCTAGTAAAAAAACCAAGCTAATTGGATCCTTAGAAAAAGTTAGACTACTTCATATTTTATTAGACTGATCAAAGCCTAAAGCAAAGAAGCTATAGGTTGTCTTGCATAACCCTAAAATAAACCCAGGATTAATGTGTATTTGTTCTATCTATTTGCATGTATCAATTACTGAACTGCTACTGAAATTGCACAGCACAGATTTTACTCATGATACCCATACAACTCACAGGATTCTTCTACCAGAAACCACGTAATGGCCTGATCTAAACCAAGTGCTAAAAATAGAGTAATTAAATACAGACCAGACCCACATATTGTTCTGTGAAGCAGGAATACTACAAGCCAAAGCAGAAGCAGCTGCTTATGACAAAGTATTTCTTACCCAAAATCAAACCGATTTCAACGTTCAACTACAGATCCTTTTAAACTATATGGATTGTCCTTTAAACTCTTCAAATTTGTGGTTAGGAACATAAATAACATTCATGATATCCAGTGAGTGAACTTTCACTTTTCCCAGTGCAGCGAATAATTAAACAAAGAAAAGCAAAGAGTGTTCTACAATACTGCTCAGTCTGCTTTTTGGAAAAGTGTTCTTTGCTAGCCAATCTGTGCACCTGCATCAAAAAAACATCAAGTGAAACAGTGCTTTGCCAAGAATAGCTAAGAAAGCAGACTGGGCAGTATCATAGAACAAAAGTCACAGGAAGATCCAACTAATTCTATTCAATTATTTTTGAGCGAACAAAATCAAAAAGTCAAACAGCACAGGCTACAATAAGGTAGGGAAGCAGTTTTTCCAGTCTAGGAAATAAGAGCTGTGGGTTTTGTGTATATCTAGATTTTCCCCTGTAAAAAAACCCAACAAACAAATCACCAAAAAACCTAACACTAAAAAAACCCAACTTGATTCTTTCCACAAGATTGATTCAATCTTGGAAATTAAATAGAGTTGGAATTCAAAGCTAGTTCTTCAAAACCTGGTTTAATAAAGTGTTAAACAGATTAATTTAAATCTGCTAGGAGTTTAAAAAAAATACTTAGCATTCACTTTTTTTATAAATACAGCATTTCATTACATAAGAATATATGTCAGCGTTACACGTTAGAAACATTTAAGCTACTTACAACTGAGTGTTTTAGAAGTCAAAAGGCAAAGACTTTTAGCTCCTTTCTACTTAGAACTTGTTCAACTTTGAAAAGTATTTCAATTCTGTCTTCTAGTCCTTCCACACTAAAATATTTTAAGCAAGAATTCAAGAAAAAACCCAGCAAGTTTACCTTTAAGTTTATGAATTCAAGATCATTTGAAACTTATTACCTATTCAGCCATGCATATAAATTGGTAAAAATCAAGAAACATAAGTTTAAGCCCGTCTTCAATTCCCTTAACTATAAATAGTTTAAGGGTACAGTCTCTAGGCAATAAGTGTTAAATCTCACTCAGTTGTATTTCAGCAGCTCACGTTGCACAGCTTTAGCTGCTAGGATGAGCAACTCTGTTGCATTTACATAGACTCCATTTCTCTTACTTTATTCCATCCTTACCATCTTTGGCATACATGAGGTTATAAAAGCACTTACACAAGGACTCGTTTCCACCCAACATTTCACTTTACAGCTTAACTTTATAGAAATTACTCACTGTACTGCTCATCTCAATACCAAGCCTAATCAATTTCATTATGGTATAAATCTGCTGACAAAGATTGATCTGGTATTCTCCCAAATCCCCAGTCACTCTTCCTGACCAATTCCTATGCCACTGATGCTATTCAGGAAACCAGGTACTAAGCCTTATGCAGCCGAAAATTACTGTCAAAAACAAGAAGTTTCTTGTCAGACCAGGGAATCAACTCCGGTCACAGTACAGTCACCTAAACAGTGCCACCACAGAGCACATAGCAAGAACAAATAGCTGGGCACCAGGGAAAGAACCTGATTTCCCACATTAGTAGCAACACAAACTGTCACTGGTTTTGAAGTTACTTGTCTTATCACTGTGAGCAGTAGCTGCAACAAGCTTCTGAGCTAGTTTAACGAGTTACGAAAAGTTATGCTAATAAAAGGAATAAGCAACTGCACATAAAACAAGAAAAAAAAGATACTCTTCAAAAGGTCTGAAACTCTGAAAGACAGGCAAAAAGATATTTCAGTTGTTTATGTGAAAGTGGTAAGCACACAAGTAAGAAAAGTTAGATTTTTGCATTTGGGAACATAAATCAAGCACATTTCATAACACTTAAAACCTCACGGTACAAGTCACATGACTGAACAGTCTGTAAGTGGTTATAACGTATGTAGAGAGGATTAAATGGTCAAGAAAGGAGCAGTGACACTTCTGCAATAATACTGATTACTTATTTGCATTATTAACAACTTTAAAGAACACTAACACTCCACAGATCCTCTGCAACGTCTTCCATTGCTCATGCACCACATGAGCCCTGACTAGTGTCTACCCAAGACGACTAAAGCACACTAAACAACACAGCACAGTCAGCTCCTTCTGCAGCAAGCTGCTGTGTGAAGGAGAATGCTGCATTACTGTGGGGCACTTTGGTCCCACTGACATCTGTTCCATGTTTCACTTTCCCAATTCTAAAATTGGCATGGAATTTAACATGCATTATAGATGACAATGCTCTAATTCAAAGAGCACATTGCATGTAATATGAAGGAACTCCACGTATACTCTACCTCAGAAGAGAATGGATGACAGAACTAAAAGAAGCGACTACCTGTCCTGAGTTGACTCAGACCATTTCCAGCGCCAACTGAGATGACTCAGATTTGGCAATCTGATAAAATAATATTACTTTATCATGCAAGAATCACAGGGAATCACACAAGATTTTTTAATATCTGTCACCAAACAAATTAGCTACAGAAATAGCTACAGGTAAAGTGGAAAAGGGGGGAAGTTCATGGTAACAAATGTAACAAAAGTTAGGAATGATGAAAGACACCAGAAAGAACACAGGAAATAGTTGTAGTGATAGACCTCAAATATATTTAAAGGTCCTTTATTGTCCTTATTATAACCTTAGCAACAATGCTATCATTCATAAGGTATCAATGTTTTAATGTCGTAACAGAGGCAGAAGATCTATGAATGCTGACAAATAATCATATCTGAGTGATATGATTATTAGCCCTCAAATTAGAAATCAAAAGGGCTTAGGAGTCCAAACAAGCACGTCTAAATTAGTTTTTGTTCAAGAATTATAAAATACAATTTGGGAGGCTTTAAGTCATGAACTTTTAAGAAGTTTTGAATGGGGAAGTTCCAGAAGAGTAGAGAAAAACTGATGTCACATAAGCATTTTAAAAGGGGCACAGTTATACTAAAGACAACACAATTAAAATGGAACAAATAAGATTCCACTTGAGCATAACAAATTGATAATTATTATTACATAGGTAAAAAGAAAAATCAATACAACCAACTTCTTCACAGCACCTTCTTTTTATGCGGTCACCGTCCTGAGTGATAACAACTACGCTGAAGACACAAGTTTCAAAATAGCATTCAATTTGCTAGCACAAGGTATTCTGATTAAGGTACAGAATGATACAAGCTCAGTCTGATATTGCATTTATTTTAAGCTCAAAATACAGAGTCAAAAAAATATAACGGAGCAGGATGTGTCCACCAAGCTACCACTAAGCTATTTACCATTATTATCAGTGACGTCAAACAAGATCAGGAGTCATGACTGATCTACTGCACAACCGATTTAAGAAAAAGCCTGAGGAAATAGCAAATAATAGAGAAACCAGTGCTGATAAACCCATTTGGATTGTTTGCCAAAATAAGCACAAGCTAAAGCTGTTAGTTTGGAATTCACATTGGGCTGTACCAAAACAAAGTTTAATTTTCCTATCTCATAAAGATGGCCTAATACTTTAAGCACCAAGTTTGAAGAAATCTGAAATGGAGAGGAATACTCAGCTGAACATGCTCAGTGAATTGTAGGATATAAACAAAGTGTTGTGAGGTAGGCAGCTAGAAGGATATATTATCTGACATCAGAGAGTACCCTGTTTCAGACAGCAGGACTAACTAGCCAACTGGGCAACTAACACGGTTGTGGTAGACTCTACATCCATTCTTTCTATATGGGAAGTTTTATTTGTGGCTAAATCATATTCCAACAGGGATTCATCCACAGAACTCCCACGGCTTGTCTTTTCAGATAAGATGAGATGATTACAAATGGTTCCTTCCTAGATTAAAAATCTATTAATAATTCTTTCACGTTTGTACTGTGTAGTATTAGCAACTGGCCAAACTATTTTAATATTTTAAGAGCAGCAGCAATTTAAAACCATTTATCTGAAGATCATCTCTTCAGATACCTATAGAACATCAATGCATGATCCACAGATTAAAAAGTGCCTACTCATTAAAGCCATCTCCAAAACACACTCCTGAGGATATTTCCAAAATTGCAAGAAAAGAAGATAAGGAAAAAAAAAAACAAAAAACAGAAGAATAGGAAGTTAATTATGAATTTGCAAATAAATTTATCTATCCTGCAAAGAACATGAGTGGAGTACATCCCATTAAAACACCTTTAAAAAGAATCTACAGCAAATCATCACATGTATTAACCCAAAAGGCAGAACTTCTGGTATAATACAACTGCCATCAAATTCATTGTTAGACCATGTATGGGGTTGTGTGTGGAAAGGTTCTGAGAGCAGGGGGACCACAGGGGTGGCTTCTGTGAGAAACTGCTAGAAGCTTCCCCCATGTACGATAGAGCCAGACGGCTTCAAGACGGACTCACGGCTGGCCAAGGCCAAGCCCATGAGCAACGGGCATCATCTCTGTGATAACACAGTTAAGGGCAGGGGGGAACCAACAAAAAAAAACTGTGCAGCAGCAGCCAGAAGAGAGGAGTGAAAATATGCGACAGCAACAACTCTGCAGACACCAAGGTCAGTGAGGAAGGAGGGGGAAGGAGGTGCTCCAGGCACTGCAGGAGAGATTCCCCTGCAGCCCACGGTGAAGACCATGGTGAGGCAGGCTGACCCCCTGCAGCCCATGGAGGGTAACCGTGGAACAGAGATACACCTGAGGCCCATGGGGGGCCCCATGCCAGAGCAGCCCGAATGAGGCTGCAGACCCTGTGAAAAACCCATACTGCAGCAGGCTCCTGGCATGCTGGAACAGGGGAAGAGTGCGAGGAGGAAGGAGCAGCAGAGACAGCATGTGATGAACTGACTGCAACCCCCATTCCAAGTCCTCCTGTGCCTTTATGGGGGAAAGAGGCAGAGAAAATTAGGAGTGAAGTTGAGCCCAGGAAGAAGAGGGGGGGGGAGTAAGTTGTTTTAAGATTTGGCTTTATTTTTCATTACCCTACTCTGATTTGATTTGCAATAAATTAAATTAATTTCCCCGAGCCAAGTCTGTTTTGTCCATGATGGTAATTGGTAATCCCTGTCCTTACCTCAACCCATGAGACTTTTGTTATATTTTCTCTCCCCTGTCCACTTGAGGAGGTGGAAATAACAGAGCAGCTTCGTGGGCACCTGGCATCCAGCCAAGGTCAACCCACCACAGACCATCAATGATACGATAACCNAAGTCCTCCTGTGCCTTTATGGGGGAAAGAGGCAGAGAAAATTAGGAGTGAAGTTGAGCCCAGGAAGAAGAGGGGGGGGGAGTAAGTTGTTTTAAGATTTGGCTTTATTTTTCATTACCCTACTCTGATTTGATTTGCAATAAATTAAATTAATTTCCCCGAGCCAAGTCTGTTTTGTCCATGATGGTAATTGGTAATCCCTGTCCTTACCTCAACCCATGAGACTTTTGTTATATTTTCTCTCCCCTGTCCACTTGAGGAGGTGGAAATAACAGAGCAGCTTCGTGGGCACCTGGCATCCAGCCAAGGTCAACCCACCACAGACCATCAATGATACGATAACCATATAAAACTTCTTCCACTTACCTTTTCATTTATGATTCTGTTTACTTAAAACAGCATGAAAGTTTGCTTTGGGAAGTGGCTCTATGAATCACAGGTTATTGGTTGATCATACTTTATCCATATGTGCTGGTTGTTCCTACTTTCAATTGAACCAGCTTTCAAAAAAACCCAAAAACCTCAACTCAAAGCAAGAATGACATGCAACTCTAAAAGTTCCCTGGGCCAAAAATTCAATTGCCCAAAAGAGGAATGCCTAAACACTCAATTTATTTCTCACTGTATTTGAATGACACAAGACTGACAGCATTCTTTATATGAAGTTTTCTTCTAACACACAAAGATTAAAGAAAAGGTCTTTGAAGAAAATGGTCATCAAGTTCCAGTTCTCACACATAAACCAGAGAGCTCACATTTTGGAATGGAACCATCACCTCAAACCAGCAAGAACTTGGGAATAAGTCCCTTCAGTTAAGGTCATCCTAGAGCTTAACCAAGCTGTTCAGTTGCTCCTTCAATTTAAGCACAACTGGATGTTGACCAGATATTAGATTACTTAGATTGGTTAGATTATTTCAGATAAATGACAAAACAAACAAACAAAAAAGAGTATTGAAGCTTTTATCAGTAACTACTAAGGGATGGAGAAAACCTGAAGACTTTGGCAAAAAATGCTTTAAAAAAAATGTCATTCAAGGACTGTGGACGTAAGCATGCCTACCAGATGATGTTGTATACATGTGGTTCCATTAAATACAAAATGTTGCTTTAACATACCTAGACCTGTTTGTTATAGATTTATCATTTCTCCTGACAAGAAAGCAGCATTATTCCACTCAGCAGTGATCCAGGTACCTATCAATTTGCCAAGAAAGACTCTATTAAGGGAGAGGATCAGAGACATAAGTCAAACTGAAAAGATGTCCTGTTTGTCCTATGATTCATAGCAGGTCATTTACTGAAATCTGTACTTCACATTACTCCTTTTAATAAGGACACATGAACCATATTCACCCCATACCCTTCCTTTGACCTATTAAGTCAGAAATTTAAAAAAAAATCCAACCAAAAAAAAAAACCCCACCACATCAGCTTAAAAGAATACTGAAGTATGGCTGTGCATCTGCTATTGAGAACAACTAAAATTCTTATTTCAATATTCACCTACCATTACAATACTAAGTAAGAAGTTCTGTGCAAGCTGCTTTTGGAACCCAGAACCCTTGGCTTAGAAAGCAGAGTTGGAGGCGCAGGCATGAGAAGTCTGCTAGTCCTTTCAGAACTCAGTCAGTACACACCTTTTGTTGTTACAATCACCAGATGGCAGCGCCTGATATGTGGGGGAGATTACCTTCTTATCATACAGAAAAATCAGATTTATGAGTCCTATTTGTGCTACTCATGTACAAAGACCCAATAATAATAACAAGACAGATAACTTCTGCAAAAAGACACTTCACAATGAAGATTACAGGAACACCACAGTCATCCAGTTTTAATATTAGTAAACAACCTACTATTTTATAATCAAAAGCTAAGAGCTTCCAAGTACATCACAATTCTGTGATACATAAAATTACAACAGGCATTAGAAGATATTTAAAATGCATACTTGCTAACTCCGAGCTCACAGTGCCACTTAAAACCTGCATGGCACCCATTCTCAGGGCACCTACTATGTCACATCTATAAATTTACATCAAAAGATTACATAAAACCCAGTCTTATTCAGTAAAATTGTTTGAAACAAACATTTAATAATATGATTTGACAGACTGTTCTTACCCGCCCCATTTTTGCTGTTATATTGTAGTCTGGTTGGTTATTCACTGGTCTAGAGTATATGATAAAAGGCAAAGAAGTTTGTTTAAAATTCTTGGTCTGTAGATGCCTTGGAATTAATTCTTAACTTTAAGCAGAGTCCTACACAAGGCAAAAGGGGTTAATAACATGCATTGGCCCAAAACCAAACATTGCAAGATACAGGTTTCCAACACTGTCAAAATATTTACAACACATTGTGTAAGCCAGAACAGTTTTTAAATATTTGCATATTCTAAAAAAATTGAACCAAATCACATTACTTAAAGCCTTAGGGACATTTTCCTCCTGCTTCAGAGCTCATTGCTGTGCAGCATTATAATATCGGTGCCAGCTCTATCCCTATTTACTAATTAGGGCTGGGTACCTTCTCAAATATTGACACATCCTGTCCACCAAGATTCACAGGACTCTACCAAGACACACCAGTTCACAGTGGCTCAAGCAGAATTACTGACGCTCCAAGGAGCGCATATCAAGGCAGACTCTAGACCAACACCGTTACAGAAACTTTGACTGTTCCCTTGCCCCAAGCAAGGAACCTTGCAGGACAGCACATAAAGGGATGACATTCAAATCTCATGACAAATTCAACTGACAACCAATGTTAGGATACAACAGCCTTTTTACCACTGACTTTAGGTTATTCCTCCCAGCCCCAGCAAGCCAGCTAGCCAGGTAACATTAATATTAAGTACACCATCGTATTCAACCACAGATACATCACTTATTTCCTGCTTTCTTCCTTTTCATGTTCTGAGAACAATTCATTGTTACATTAAGTCAAGTCAAAAATCAGTAACTAGGTTTAGTTGAAAGGAATAATGACACTTCTTGAAGTTTTAGGGATTAAGACAGAATTTGAATTAAATCCTATGTTACAAAGAAGTTGTTCATCCCACAGACTAGTCTTCAATTCAAACATTAGAGACTTCATTCCAGGGCTGAGGCAAGGAGTAAGTCATTAAATCTTAGAATTTCTTTTAAAAAGCAGAGATCCCAAGAATCAACAAAACACTACTCCAATGTATTAGTTTACGTGCATGTTTAACAAAATCTATTTAAAAAACCCTTCAATCTGCACCTACCATTCTCCTGCCCGATTGTGCAAGAAGATGCAACATTTCCCAGGACCTGCTACTCCCACACTGAGAAAACCACGCACCATCTCAGAAGCAGAAAGCTACCTTTTAGCTAGTTTATATTACTCACACAGATTCCTACAAGCACAAGCAATTCTTGACTAGCAACACCGCTGAGCGTTTTACCCTTTGCCATTCCTGTAACAAGCATAGAAGTCTCTTGTCCTGCATTTAAAGGCTACCAATTCAAGTCACAGTAACTTTTTAGGCTCATTTTAACCACAATCAGGGAAGCACAGAATTGACATAAGGTCATCTTTAAGCAAGTAGCTTGCTCAGCTCTAGAGAAGAAAGAGGTACACATATGTTGTATCAACAGACCATGAGTAAAAAAACTTCTTATGCCTAACACTGAATCATTCAAACATGTAACCTGGTAAAAATAATGGCTTCACAATACTGATTTTCAGACCAACATTCAAGTGCCCTGATACAACAGAAGAAAGCAGACATTTTCCCATTAGAAAAATAGATCATCTAGGTATTCTCTGAGAGTATTATTTACAAACAGTCATAGATCAAAACGTTGCCCAGAATATCACTGCACAATCCGAAGGCCATATTACTATAACGGTATTTCAAATACTAAAAGAACAAAAAAGAAGAACTAGAAAAATACAGTTAAACATAACACTACAAAGTAAAATGAAGGTTTTGTTACAGAAATGACTTGTGGAATACAGAAACTCTCTCATGAACCTATGACAGATTGAAAAAAAAAGTTAAAAACACTTAAGACCATCCACAAAGAGGCATAATACAGCTAGCATCAAACCCAGCAATCATAAATGCCATCTAATTTGTCAGCTCAATATTAACTACTGCATCCACTTGCAGCACACCCTCTTCAAAATGACTGAAAAAACATTCAGTAAAAAAATAATTCCAAAACAGTTTTGCCTATCAACCATTAGTAAACTATTTCATCACTAATGACAATTGTGTTATGTATCTTCCTTTTAACACTGATAGTGCTGCTTGATGCGTGGTATGCAGTTTAACCCCACAGGGCAGTTTTTAATGTTTATTCTAGTATGGTACTGCATAAGACATAGACCCCGAGCTGAAGAAAGCGACTCTAGAACCATAAATTATGCACGAAGGGGAGTTTGGAGCACTTGAACACTAAACAGCTATGCCAAGGTTAACACTACAGAGGATGAGGTGGCACCTGCAGTCCTCTCCTGCTTACCATACCCAAGCTGTGGTATAGTATGATCAGAGATCTCTAAAATGATGCTGCATTGTGCTAATTAAACATGCCCCATGCACTAATACTTGCTACTGTGTAAGCTGATTCAGTCATAACTGGCAAAACATAAATCTTTGAAGGCAAATTGCAAGTTTGACAAAATATAATTTCAAGCAGGTAGAGGTATGAAAAAGCAAGCACATTAGCCCTTGGTGCTAATAACCTTAATAGTTGAAAGCACAATTAAGAAATTTTGCCCATCTGAAATAGAGCTGGCAAACTGTTTTAGTTACCTCTCACCTTTAAACAGAAATACAAGCCTTCACCCCACCCCCAAGAAAGCAATGAAGCAGTGTTTTTATATTAGTCTCATCACAGACATAGGAGAATGACCTTTTTGTTGCACTAAAACCAGAATGAAAACTCAGTTGCTTACATAATGCAGTCTTCACTATGACTATTATAATAGTGCACTGTTAATATTTCTACCTTTTCAAAGCAGTGGAAAGGCTCTGTCTTTACAGCAGGGCAGAGCAAACTCTGAAATTAAATCCAAATTAACAGAAGGGAAAAAATACCCCTGTACTGAGAGAAAACAGTCTTACGGCAACCTTTCAAGCAGTCTGTTACAAGGTCGTGGAGTGCAACAGAAGAAAACAAAAGTGTCTAGCACGTACGAAGGCTCATTTTTTACCCCAGTCTGGGTCACGTACAAATGGTCAAACTTACTGAAATCAGTACAGAAAACGTGAGCAGTGCTGTACTTGTTTTAAATTATCCTAACTAATCTATGGTTTTAATCGAGAATAGCTACCAAAAAAACTAAACGTTTAAAACTACAAGTTCAGTTTGCAAAGGACAGCATGTGTCACTCGCACCTTTCTGGCCTCCTCTACTGCCAGGGCAGAAGGATGAAGGCTCAGAAGACTGAGTCTATCAGCTTCTGAGTCACTCCAACCAGAGACAGCCAAGCAGCTGGGAAAGATGGATACAGCAACCCAGGCAGACACTGTAGACACCCAGTCTTTCTCTAACCAGGTAGCCTCGATGCACATAAAGAGACTTCTGTCTCTCACACAGACGCTTCACTCTGGGAGATGAGGAGATTCTTTCCACAAACCAAAAATGGGAAAGTCAAGAGGAGAAGGCAGCAACGGCAAGACTAAGAAGCCGGACTTAGCTGTGTCATTACCGGTACTCAGGAGGCTGTAAACCGTCTAAAATCTCACTCTCTCCCATAGAAACACCTTCCTCCACCAAATCAGCATCGTTACCTGCCGTCATCCAGGACGCCGGGATTTCAAAGCCGGGAAGGAGAAACCCAACGGCTCAATTTCAGGTCTCCCTCCTCGCCTTCTTTTCCTCCCCTCCCAAAACATAACGCCGTCACCCACCACCGCGTGGGTCACTAAACTTCCCCAAGCAGGGAGCTCTTCCCTCCTACAGGAACCGAGCCTCCCCACAGCCAGTGTCGTCATCCCTCGGCAAGCCCCAGCCCTGCCCTTCCCCGCCAGGCGCCCTGGCAAGGAGACCTTCACCTTCCCCGCGCCCGCCGGAGAGGAAACCCCGACACCACCGCGGGGCTTGCGGGCCCGTACCCCCGCGCTTCAGCCCCCCGGCACCCAGCGGGGCCTTCAGGGCACACTACGGGGCACGGGCAGCGCCGGCCCAGGCGCCACGGCTNGTCTAAACCCCCGGCCTGCACCTCAAGCCTCTGATCTGAGCCTGAGGGCCCCAGGGGAGGGCGCCGCCCTCACCTGAAGCGCCGAGAACTGCCGGTCTCCTGCACCCACCGGCAGCGAAGGAAGAAGGGACAGAGGTGACGGAGACGGCGAGAGAGCGCAGAGGAACACGACAGGATCCCCAGCGGTGCGGTCCACCCCGCTCCCCGCCGCGCCGCGCCGCCGCACCGACTGCCGCCCCCCGCACCCGCCTGCCGCGATTGGGCGAGGGCGAAGAGCAGCCTCCCGCCCCGCCACCGCCCATTGGCTCTCCGAGACTGCCAATTAACGCCGCTTCCTCGTCGAGGGCTGGAAGGGGGCGGCGGGGGGCAAAGGTAGCTGGCGGGTTGGAGGGGGCGCACGCTCCCCAACGGCTGTCGGTGGCCGTTAGCCCCCTAATCTCCGAGCCGGGGGTCCCTCATGACGGGGCGGCAGGGTAGGCTCCTCGTGAGGGGGTGGCTGCGTCTGCCGGGCAGCCCGGCCGCCCGGACCGGCTGGCCGAGAGGGCAGCGGTTGTTGGTTACGGATAGATAGGGGTCTGAATATATATCTATACGTGGTCGGAAACCGCCCAGGGTCACGCTGGCAGGGCGCGACGTGAATAAAAACATCGCGCCCGTGGTCCCGTTTCCACTGCGTGGGGCGGGGGGGGCGGCGAAGGAGGCGAAGATTTGGGTTTCCCGAAGCGGAATCTGACGGAGCCGACAGATCCCGAAAAGTGACGGGGGACTTTTTTTTTTTTTAACGCCCGAAAGCGGCGAAGGCTTTAATTTCCCTGCTGATCAGCCCCGCCGTGTAAGGCAGTGCCCTCCGACACCACAATGCGGCAATGACGGTGCTGCCTTTATCAACGCTTCTCCCTCCTCCGGCTCCTCTCTTGTCAGCTGAAGCCGCGTCTCGCTCGGGAAAACGGCGCCGGACCCCGGCGGGCCCGTCCGTCGGCTGCCTTTGAGGGGGAGGTGGCTCAAGGGCAGAGCCACCTTTAAAAATAACGTGGCCGATTTAGTGAAACCCCTGCGCGCCGAGGTGCGCGGCGCTTCAGTAGTATCGCGGGGCAGAACTGTTATTCCAGCCCTCGCCTATCTTCTAGACTTATTTGCTTTAGACGGAGGGTTATTGCAAGTTCCAAGCAGCAGCCATCACGGTCACCTTCTTTCGTCCCTTCAGCCTGTGCCTTCTCCTCCACCGATTTCAGCGTTTCCCTCCCGTCTGCCCTTCTCATCGCGGATCTGCCTCCAGCCTTGTCCCAGAGGACAGCCTGGTTTGAGGACAGAGCGAGCTTCGGATCATCGGGTAGGGCTGCAAAACAGTCCGAAGAGTACTTTCCTCTTGGCCATGTTTCTTATGCAAGTCTGCATATAATCAGCACAGACGCCAAGTCTTCCTGTACTCTTTCACTAAGTGCGTGACTCATTAACTTAAGGAGTTTTAGGTTCACTGGGAATTTAGATTAGCTCCATAGGACTGTAAGACCACAGCACTGGGGTAAAATTTACCTTCTGAAGAAATGTCCTTTAAAAAATCTATTTGAATTAATTGCAATTCACATTACTGCAAAATGACGTTGGTAAGCTTTCTAAGATTTAACATGAATTCTCCTTTCCCTAATGTCAGTTTGTTCTCTCTCTCTTGGGTTGAAAGTTAAAAGTTCACATTTGAGAGGAGGAATCTTGAAGTTTATTGTTTCTTCTCTCACTTCTGATCACAGATGCACTTCAGTTTTCCGCACGGTCTGTCTCATTAAATATGAAATCAAGCTTTGCATAAATCAGCTCTCTTTACAGGAGTTTACAAGTGATATATATAATCATAAATACAGCTCTTTCTGTATGGACACGAATCAAGCTTCTGTTTTGCCTAGAGCATTGTCAAAGCTGGAAATCCTCCCTGCCAGAGCACTTAGACTTTCTTCAACCTCAACATCAAAACAGTCATTCATCTCTTTGAATGGTCAAATAATGCTCAAACTTGTTCAAAGATTGAAGAAACAGAACAGGAATTCAGTGTAAATCATAGCACTCCCTGGTAGAACTAAGTTCGTATTGTGATGAAAGGGAATTCCATTTCAGCAGAGGACAGAAGTTCAACCTGCAGCCAGTGGTGGACTAACACAAAAAAAAAACCCAACTGTTCCACACAGAGTTGATCGAATACCACTTTGTGCCCTAAAAATCACTTCACCATGCACAAACCCAGTATCGATCACATATGTGTTACCGGCTGTGAAAACCAGGGCTCACATCCCTATATTAGGCCAGTATGGGGGCAATGACTGTAAATGGGGCAAGAGGTGTATATTCAGGCCCCAGGTCTGTTTGGAAAACTACTAGAAAAATAGTGCCTTTTTCTTCAAATCAGCTGCTCCCATGAGTGGACTTTGCTAGGCCTCTGTACTGCTTATATATTTTATACGTATATACTCTATATATTACTATTTTACATATTACATTATCGTGTATATATATACATTGTATATATTTTATTACTATAGTTACAGCCATATTTCCTATATTTACCTATATATATTTACTATACTACTTTTTAAAAAAATAAAAAATATATAGAGATACAGTAAATTTAGCCATCGTGTCACAGTGCAAAGGCAGCAGCATTGTTTTGGGAGTCGTCTTCTTGTGGAACTTGAACTGGTTCTGCCTTCCAAGGGAATGGAGGGTGATCAGACATGACTAATTTACACAACACTTTTGTACTAACAACTGAATTCAGTTTTTAACACAACTTGAGATAGAACAGTTGTGTTTTCCAAATTTTCACTTAAACATCTTTATAAGTCTATTAACATCTTTATAAATGCTATGAAACATCCTTATAAATGCTATGAAATTACAATTTTAAAGATTAAAGGTAAAGACAGGGCTATTAATTGGAGAAAAAAAAAAAGTTCACCAAAAGACAATTTATATGAACATTTTAATTAAAATTTGGAGGTTCCTCCAGGCACCACTTTAGGGAACAGTATTTTCAAGCTACTGAATATTCTCTTCTGTTTGCAAGATGTTTCTTTCCTGTGCTTTTTACACTAAGATAAAAAATGCTTAGAAACCTTTGGAAGCCAATAATACAATAACAGCTACCTGAATTTTAAAAATACATTTTTAACTGTAAAATTTTTGTCCTTTTTCCAGGTGTATCACTTGAAACAATTTGGAAGCAACATTATTAGAGACATCTTACTCTCGGTTTTGGATCAACACTATAGATCTTCCTGTGAATTGCCTCTATATGCAAAAGCAGAATTTGCCTGCATTGAGGTTAATACACATGCTGGTGCAGTAATTAAACTTCATTACAAATAGTAACACAGTCTAATGTATGTTTAAATATACAGACTTGAGGCCACATGCACTGAATAAATACATATATGCACTTGAAAAACTGCTTGGGGAAATATACCTCAGTGGTTAATAAAGTACTGTTTTTTTCAATTTATAAAATGTAAATTGTCTTTATGCATATTCAAACACTAAGTTTTTCTTGTAGTGACTGAAAAGAGATTACTGGTCTAATTATATCTATCATCAGTGATGCAACCTCCTAGCATGATGACACTGTTATGATGCCATAAATAATTCACTGGTATAGTGAATTATACTTTAACATATTAATCATTTTGATTTTAGTATTTTGATATTTTTCCTTACATATTAAAAATCAGTTGTTCTCTGAACATTTTCAGTTATATTCAGAATGTGACATCCTGGGAAAGATTATCTCTATCTTTTTTCTTAGAAGACAGGCTAACCATCTACACAGTCCCACTGGTGAGCATCTGATTTAGACTGCTAGGAACAGGACAGGAAGTTTCTGGGAAAAATTAAAAAAAAAAAAAATTAAAGAGAGAAAAAAATTCCTCTCATTTTAGATAAGTATCCCACGGTTATTTTTACTTTTAACACAATCTATTTTTAAAGATGTGTCGTTTGCTGTCCTCAGAAATTCCATGTGTCCTTTTAAGCACTACTACATTCTCTGTAAAGAAATTCTGTCTCTTGGCTTCACTCAGAGCAAATTTTATTGGCATTTCTTGACTCTTGCAATAACATTTTAGCATTCTCTTCAGAATGTTTATCTCTAACAAAGAAACTCCATGTGCTATATACATCTATTTACATTTTAAATCTAAATTTAAATCCTGA
This sequence comes from Rynchops niger, assembly GCA_013400035.1. NCBI lineage: Eukaryota > Metazoa > Chordata > Aves > Charadriiformes > Laridae > Rynchops > Rynchops niger. Next base: position 81,015 of record VXBH01004904.1, read on the forward strand.
ACCATATTTTGATTGAACTGTAATGCCATTATTGATTATATATGCCCACCAATGACACAGAATTTCAGAATATTAAATTTAATTCCATTCAAATCAATCAATTTTACTATTTCATTGACCAACTTTCACTAGAAAGAACTTTTCATATCTAAAATACATTCTTCATTGAAATACTCTTTATTATCTCTTTGTTTTTCACATTAATATTTTTAATTAGTGTTTCATACTGTCCAAACTTTTATATTTCACAACAATTGTCTATGATTATCTCAGATGTGAATGATATGCTTTTAATAGGTACAAACTTTGAGAATAATTCAGGCATAGAAACTCTCCTGTCAATAGTGAAGATGGCCCTATGTCACCATAACAATTGCAAAAGTTCTGGCTATGGACTGCTTAAAGTATGGAGAGTTTCTTTAAGCTTGCCTAAGCTTTGATGGCAGCTTAAAATAAGCAGAAAAAAATACAGTCTAGCACAAACAACTTCCTACTATTCAGTAAAAACAATCAGTTTTTCCAAGGTACTCATTTATGTTCCTATTTCCTCTTAATAGTCAAATTTTTAACAAAATTGTGGCTAAAGTCAGCTTTTCGCAGCTATGCACATTTAATTTATTTTCTGCAGAGAACACAGGGATAAAGTTTTTGTTTGTTTTAGTTAAGGAACCCTGCAGCCTAGCACAACTAGCTATGGACACCAGTGTTATATTTTGATAGCTACGCACCAGATGGCACAGAGTCCTTCCCACTGACCTGAAGGCTTGAGCGAGCTATTTTATAGAGCAGGCACAAATCTAAGTTGCCTTCTGTTTTTTTCCACCCAAGTAAACTGAACAATAACTACTTCAGAAACAGCACTAGTTTATAATGACAGAGTAAAGCCCTTCCTTTACTACAGATAAATGAGCTCTCCCTGACATGTTCTGCTGCTGAAATGCAGGACTATGTATCTTCTGTGAAACGTCTATTGTTTTGCTAAGTTTATAGCAGGAAGTGAATCAGGAGACAGGGACATTTTAGGCAGAAGTTCTATTGTAAAGCCAACAGCAACAAAGTAACATTAGGGATAATACGGTTTCTTTTCTTCTAATTAAGTTCCTAAAGTCATATAAAGAAGCTATTCTGTGAGAATCTTATTAATTCCTTCCATGTCAAAGAATTAATAGGGAGAAAGGTTAGTGCCCAGGAAGCAAGCCCCACTATTCAGCTCTAGCAATAAGCTCCTTCTACACTGATGTCATTATAACAATTCCCATCGCTGTTTTAGAGCTTGTCTATTTAATTCTTCATACAATACTGTCATTAATCCAGCAATCACTTGAGCATATGAAGAACAGTATTTTAGGATTGAGACGCACATTTATTTTAGCTCTGCCTGGCAAGTTACTACGTTAGCCAAAGTCAGAACTTTTGAGAACTGTTATTTCTGATTTATTTTGTTCCACTGAAAGGCAAAACAGTTCCTTTATCCTACAGTTAAATACATGTGGAGGATGATTGGCCCAGGGCCATGGTTAGTTACTCAGAACTAAGAGCTTGTCTGCTTGCAGTCACTCAGATTTAAGCCTACTTAAGCCCTTTCAGTCGGAGGTAAAACAGTCTTTAACGTTTTGGAGAATTAGGCTCGGGCAAAACAAGCTACCTTACCTTTGAATGAAAGCATCCACACAAGGTTTAACAACTTTTATTATACATGTTAGCATCGCACCTTTAGTCAGTTCACCTTAACTCCTATCGTAGACCAAGTGGTGCACCCATCTCTCTAATCACCTCAGTTCCAGCTGATAGCAGGGCACGCCCCAGGCTGTTATCAGTTTGTACACCACTTTGTACCATTAGTTCTATCCTACTACTGCAATAGATTTAGTTAAGGACGCAGGAGTGAAAGGTTTAAGATTTTATCCCTGAGTAGGCAATTAAAGTTTACATTTCGTTTCTCTTCCTCCTTATCAGACATTCACCTTTATCTTTCAAGGCCATGTACAAACAAGCATCTCACACGGTGATATCCACGTACTACCCTTCCCCCCCTCCCCTAGAACTGTAAGCTACGACTGCTTTTGTTTCCTTGCCATCCTCCCGTTACAGAGTCTGAGACAAGCTGCTTCATGCACAGAGCAAACTCTCATTCCAGCTAACACAGAACATGACCCTTTCCTTATTCAAATTCTGTCAAAGCAGCATTGTATTTTTCAACAGGTCTTACCCAGAAAAAAATAGATATTACATAGCAATGGATTTCCTAATTTTGAGTTTCTCAAGAACATTTCTCTTACATATATGAGGCTTCAAGTTCTTTGTAGAAAAGGTGGGCTTCCTGCTTCCTTACAGGTTTTGTGAGGTTGGTTTGTTACTGATAATCAGAAAGCCAATCTTAGTCATCTAGAATTTCATGTTATTTCAGTTTTGTTCCTTAAAACTCCCTTTGCATACATAGGTTTTTCATGTATTAGAAGCAAAAATAACTTCAAACTTCAACCTCTGCAAAAAGCCTGCTGGAAAAGGAAATGAGGAGAAAGCAGTCTGATGTATCTAAATCACCGATCTATCGTTTTTAAAAAGAAAGTAGAATGGTATCAGGAAGAGCGGGTCACTGTATCTACAGCCTCTTTGACTTCTTTCTCTTTAAAGATGAACATTGCATTACTGAATTCATGTTTGGGTCAGCAGGATAAATTACTAGCAATACATTGGTTGGAGATCTAACTATGTAAAATGTGAAATCAACATTTGAAAGCTAAATTCTAGTTCTGAGATTAAGTACTACATAACCAAAGATTCCTATTGAAGCTTTTTTCTTTTTTCCCCCACCAATTATTTATACTTTAATGTTTTGATTTTGAGGTAATGATAATTTACTAGATATTATACAGAGATATTTCATAGAGATATTTCATCCTCAAGTGAAGTGTTTGAAATATGCTTTCCCAATACTACAGAGGCCGGAGAGGAGGATTTGCTTGTTCCAAATTGATACCTCTGCAACAAAAATATTCTCCATATAAAATACTGCTCTCCAAATACTATATGTGAATGAAATATATCTGCTACACACTGGGACAGAAATCCTTATTCTTTGAAAGCAATAGTAAGACTTTCCCTGATCTAACACGGTGACAATTTTTCAGAAGTCAGGACTGGAAGACATGCATTATTATACTGAGTAATAAGAGTGCAAGCTCAAATGAGTTGACCCTTTCCAAGCCATTAGAGTACCCCCAAACAATTAAAAACATTAAATCCTACAGGTAATGCTATTCCAATTCTGTCTTGTCAACGTGTTCTGCAGGCCCTGATTCAATTCACCGCCTAGATGAGAAGACACCATTGCCAACACAGAGCACCACCTACAAACAAGTTTGGAAGAACAAGACTTCTCAGACGCTACCATCAGTTTTGCTTCATGGTGAAATTATAGCTAAAAGTATCCCCTGGATTAAGTCTCCAAAGCCTTCTACAGCAATAAAGCCTAAAAACCCAGGTGTGGTTTTGCTTTCACAATAAGCCTTCCCAAAAGGGACACTGAAAGTCACTGCAGCTCAGACATGTTATGACTTCTAGATACAACAGTGTGAAGTTGACTTTTCTACCAGCGTCTGCATTTCTCACTATACCTCTTCCCTATAAAGTCCCACCAGTGCAGGCTGCATGAACAGGGAAGAAGCTAAAGAGAAGAAGTAATCATCCCATTGTAGCCATCCTTGCTAGTGCTGCTGTTATGACAGAACAAGACTACAATAACCTCCTTTGTCCAAGATACTAAAGAAATGAATTATAAGCAGTGGAAATTAAAGTGAGAGAAAGCTGCATTTTTCTTCTATCCAAGTATCCTTGTTGTGTTACCTCTCTAAGGAATATAGCCATACTACAAAATACCATTTACTACAGTCTCATAGTTCCTAAGGCTGACGCTACTTCCTACTCTACCCGCAACAGGCAGCTGGGGGTAAAGCCAGAAACATCTACCCACTAAATATCACATCATTACAACAACCTTAATATCTGACCACACATCTACCTAAGAGTAGCATAGGTATCAAGGTTCAAATATACAAACAAGACTCACACTTCAGAACTAAAAAAAAAAAACAACAAACCACCGACCAACCAAACACAAAACCCCAGCCCCAACAACTATGACACCTGGAATTTAGATGAGCTTTGCTATGCTGCGGTAATCATCTTTTCTTAGCCTTATTTCAAGGGCCAACTTGAATGTGCTTTTCTAGAGGTCAGTGAGAAGATTCAAGTCTCACGACCAGAGAATCAGTTGGATTTTGGTCTTTATTTTAACGGAATATACAAGATTAACCAAGATGAGGATTACACTCGCGTGTGACTCATTCAGTCTACATACTTTATTCTTTACTTCAAGGATGAATCCCAGATCATGTGTAAGGATATTGGTCAGCCCAGCCCACATCTGCCTTCCCTTGGGAGCCCAAACTGCTCTTGCCAGATTCTGTTCAGACTGAGAGTCACCAGCACCAACTGTCCCAAAGGCTGCAGTTTGTGACCAGCTGCCCTCTTCTAGAAGGACCTTCAAAAGCAGGAAACGGATTGACATTTTCTGTGGTGCAGGTGGTCTGTTTTACGCTTTCAAGAAACTCTAAACTTTTGGGAGAGGTTAAAGTTTACTTTGCATGCACTTTTAGTGGCCTGCCATATAGGAGGGCAAAGCATGTAGCCCGCTGTGGCAGGCAGACTGAGTATCACTGCAGTAGTGGCATCCAGATTAGAGTGTATTATGGTTACATGGACATTTGCAACTCTCAGCCTCCTTCGTCTTTCTCTCTCTTTGTCTTCTTTCTCACAATACTCCACCATCAGGAAAAAAAAAAA